>DWMZ01000228.1:0-28452 GCA_018249855.1 Eueides tales michaeli
ATATATATATATATATATATATATATATATAAATATATATATATATATATATATATATATATATATATATATATATATATATATATATATATATATATATATATATATATATACATATATATCAGATATATGCTTTAATATATATCAGAAGCGATTGATAAATGTAACGAAATCTAACGTATAAAAAATAGTATAAATTACTATAATTGAATTGCTATTTTATTACTATTATTACCAAATATTATTTTTTTTTTTAAGAAGTAGCTTATATTTCAAGTGACAGCATCTTTTATATGTATACAAAATTTCATCCCAATCGGAGAAGTGGTTGTTTAGTTATAAAGGTACAAGCCGACTGAGAGACAGACAGACAAAAATTTTAAAAATTTTAGATATAGTAAAAGTAAGTCATAATAATACATTTGTGCAATAAAGAATATAATAAACTAAAATAACAATTATAAGAACAACTTTTTATTGTTTTATATCCTAAAACAGCTAATTATTTTGTAACACTGACACGTCTATCACACTTGATGGTTTTTTCTTGGACGATTCAACGTATATATTCGTTAGTGATGTCTCTGAACTTGATAAATTAGACTTGTTCATATACATTAAAGGCAAATGGTTGCATTCATATTTTTCCTAAAAAAAATAAAAATTACTAATATTCTCATGTACTACTAACACAGACTAGCTCCCTGCTCAGTAAGCATGATGTAAACTTAAGACTATTTTATGATTTTTATTTATTATTAGATTACTATTTATTTTATGCAATAAGACAATAACAGGGACTAAAATTTATTAAAACTAATTAGATCCACAATATTTCATATCATCCCAAAAAACCCAGTAACAGCGAACAAAGAGGAGCTTATGTATAAATAGAATGAACGTATAAATATCCGCAGGTATGCACTGACCTACTAATGCGCTATTGTTGACGGTTCATTTAACCCGGTGTAAAAATATAATACTGTAAGATTAGGCTTCACTTTAATATCATAACTAAATTATTTAAAATAATTATTTTCAAATTAAAAAAAAAATAAACAAATATCCAACCATCATTACACACACTCTTATTATAATTATTATCCTAAATTTAGTTTCAATAGCCTTTGACTTTCATTAGTTAGTACACTCACAACGTTAACGGATTTGACAGTGAACGAAGTATATTAAATTTAAATATAGCATAGTATTTGAATTAAGCAATAACCTATGACCTTCTTACTATTCAACGTGGATGTTATTTAAACAAGTTTTAAATAAAAATTATAAACTATTTAATAATAATATGTACACAATACTATGAACGTTCTATTTATTCGACCGATTATTTATCGTTTCAAAACAAAGGTCTTACTTGAACATCCACTACTTTATTGATTCTTGAGAATTAGGTTTTTAAGCTCATAAAAAGTTAATCTGTTGCACCAAGATTAGTAATGCGGAAGTTCTTATCTTCATTATTTTTCTATTTTAAGTATATGCATATCAATATAATAATCATATGAATGCTGATACGCTCAGGTAATTTAATTAGCTCGTTTTAAATAAAACAACAGAAACCAATAACGAAGTGTTCCACTTTAACTGTCAAGTTAGGTGAATACCTCACCGTTATGGCATGACAACTTTGACGTATTGTTCTCTATTAATAAGCGAGTTGTGGCTTACATTTACCTTCCTAATGAAACAGTAGAATGACATGAAAATAACAATAGTATTTACAAATAAAGGTGATTTATTTATTGTATTATAAATGAAACAAGAATCACAAATACATAATAAAATTTAAAGCAATAAAAACATGTTTTAGACACTTTTAGGATTTAGTTAAAATTACTGAGCAAGGAGCTAGTCTGTGTTTGTTATATATATGTACATGAGAATATTAGTTAAAATTAATATGAAAGACTACATATTGGAAGAATTTCATATTCAAAGTTCTTCGTTTGCAAAAAGTGAGCCATTGTGTCTTTAAATAGCGACACTCAACGCCGCACTTTGTCAGATTGTTAAATTGAAATTAATTTGTTTCTTTGAACTTAGATAGAACGTACCTGACTGTAACTATCATTACCTCAAAAAATGTGTATTTGAAATATTTCTACTTACATCTAATACTAAGCAGGCATGCCTGCATTGTCGACTTTGGACAATCTCATCAAAGTTTCTCCTCCTTTTACGGTCGTCTGCGTCCGGCGGTCCGTACTTAAAATCACTTTTTAAAATGCCAGCTATATTCTGAATATAAAATGAATCATTAAAATGCACACCTCGATACGAAATAAATGCTGAATCAAAATGAAGGAATAATATCCAAAAAAGTTTTTACAGGTAAAAGTATACTTGGAAATATATATATTTTGGGAAATATCAATAATTATTTTACATAAGCGACCAACGCACGCTGGCTTAATTTTTTTTTTCTTTTTAGATTGATCTAAATTTGTTCAGTAGTTTTGTGTCAAATAGGAATTAACAAGCATCATAACGGGATCAGTACAAATTTTTGCCTTGAATCTGTAATATGTATTAAAAAAATTAAAAGTCGACGTACAATGCTTTGTAAAATTATAATAACAGTAATTATTAAAAAAAACTAAATAGTAGTGGGTGTTTATTTTTTAAAAAAATTATATACAAGATCACTTACATTTTTTAAGAAATATTTAATTGACATCTTAGCTTGAGATATAAGTAAAATAATAATTGTTAAGCCGATCCATGACATGGCCGCTGTCTTTTGTGCTGTGTCTTTTAAAATTAAAACATTGACGAGCTTAGTGCATCCTAGGACCTGGATATCAATGAAATTATATTGTTGACTTTTTAAGCAGATTTCGACTACAATAGGTAATTATATTAAAATTCTTTCTCTAAAATAATGGAAATATTCGGAAATAACTTGGGCATTTCATGACTTAGGAAATTTTATTATCAAAATTAATATTAATCGTGTTCATAAATATTTCAAAAATTACATAATTGTAATATTTTATGATCTTGATCTCTCGCCGAAGTGTCAATATTTTTACAATGCAATGTATTAATGCAGTGTAAACATAAATAAAATATCAATAATATGACGTCTTCGGTCTGAATATATTAATATAGTTTATTTACGTTTTCATCTAGGAACGAAAGCCATTCAAAGTTAATTTTCTTGTCTTCCTTTGTGGGCGGACACATTTAACCTTGTAGGTACGTAATAAAGTATGAGTAGTGCTGTATTGATTTCTAAATATAAATTTATTAGATTTCGTTTAAGCTAGTAATTTAAAATCACAATAGATTAATTCTTAATCTTGAGAATATCTTGTGAATATCTTATCTTATAAGATAAGATATTCTCAAGATACCAATTTAAAAACAAGACATCGTTTGGACTTAATTCTCAAAATTCTGTTTTTCTATTTAAAAGTAATTGATCTTTTCTCAATTTATGGACAGTATTTTTTATGATTATACCTCTAACGTAAAGCTGCATACGCATTTTATTTATTTTTTTAAATATTATTCCAAGCTAAGCATAGAAAAATACTTTATTTTGAGAACTTTTAATAAATATATATTTACTCTTGCTACATAATTCTTTGTATAGCTGAAGCTTTTGAATTTCTCCTTAGAGAGACACTAACAACAAGGATAAAAATATGAGAAAAAGATAGAGACACTCTCTGTCTGAAAAGCGAGTATAAACTACAAAAGCATTTGTTTTTGCAGTTTAAGCTCCTTCTTTTTTTAACCAAAGCACTGATAGATGGAACAGTTTAACGAATAACTTTTGGGAAAACACGCAGATTTTCTAGCGAGAAGTGATATTGAAGGTTGCTTGACGCCTCGGGTGCATTTTTAGAAGGGTGAGGTTCTAACAGAACAACCACATGTTTTGCAGCACTTGGATGGTCAGTTTGTATTTAGAGCTATATATAGATAGACATCTCAAAGAGTAGTCTAAGTAACATAGGAGTGAATACAGGTGACCTGTGGCCAGTATCAGAATTATCGGCGTATTAGTTGCATGAAACGGTAAAAGGTCAGCACAACAGCACGTTTGGATGTTGCCGGCTAAAAAAATAAAAATAAACATTACGTATTGAAAGGCCTGTCGTGGCGCAGCGGTACAAGCTTGTGACTGTAACCGACAGGTTCTGGGTTCGATCCCCAGTCTAGAAAATGAAATATTTAATATTTTCAATTTAAATATTTAATGTTTCATTTCTTCGCTCTGGTAATAAGGCAAAGCGCGGCGTTAAGTTCTACCACTCAACACGTAATGCCTCAAATTCGGCGGAAAGTGGGGGACGGAGTGTCTTAGCACTCGTGCGGGATACTTAGCTAAAAAATAGCTAAAAAAAGAACGTGTTGATATCATAAAGAATCTCTCAGATTCATTTAATTTACGCCACAATAAAAAAGTATAGTTCAACCTACGTTGCCCGCAAGCTATTATAATTACAAACTGGAAATATCATATGTAAATGCTAAAAGCTACAATATAGCATAGAATATTCTATACAATAAATACTAAATGTGAAGGTCAGGAGTATTAATATTTAGTTCCAATAGTACAACATAATTATAAGAATAAGCATTGAACTGCAATAGCTCTAAACCAACTTGATTAGTCGTAGAGTAACTGATACTTTCAGCTGCGACACTATGAAAATGAACACCAATTGAGGATAGTTTTTCAGCGACCTTTAAAGCTTCAATTTTTATTCGAAGAGTATTTAAAAGTTTTATTATTTCAGTTTTTTTTAGAGATATCTCAGGTGTACGTTCCACTACCTAACGCACAAATTGTTGTTTAGAAAAATAAAAATAATTTCTTTCAGTGAAAATTATATTTTTAACATTTTAATAATTGTATTCTGCACTTATTCTAAATATGTATTAAATAACGTTATAATATCTTTATAACTTGATAAACAAACCTGTTTCATAATACACTTTTTCAGAACAAATTATTACAGTTCTATTTATTCGTAGATAGATCCCTAAAAGCTGTACAAACACCAACAGTGAATTTAATGCTACACGCTAGTATCGATCAGACGCAATTCAATGTTAAGGTCAAAGTTACGCGCCTCTCAGCGCAGAGCTGCATAATTATAAAACGTAGCATCCGACCTGATACAAAGTAAACTTTATAACAACGTCAACTTTGAATTCTTGTGAACTTGAGAAGGAAATTAATTCTTAAGATCTTGAAATAATTGTATCTTAGATTAATTTATGTTAGTTTTTTATTTCTTAAAAACATGTTACTAATATAAGGCAATAAATTATATTTTTAATTTGATTATTTGACACCATCAAAAATTCCCTAAATATCAATTAATTAAACTAATTGATTATTTTATATAATACTAATGTACTTTATACACCCACAGAAGGCAATTACTTCAAAGTAAAATAACGTATCGAACCTTGACCTACTGATTGTCTCTCGTTTTGTAGAGGTTCAATGGTTGTGATATATATTGCATCTACAATGATAATATGATGTTGAATAAAAATAATAAAAATTACATTTATAACCATAAATATGATGTTTATTTCATATTATTGTACGTAATTGCTTTAATTAATTAATTAACATCGTCGTTTGTAAAGAGAAAATTATAATGAAAAATGCGTTATATTGAAATTTATCAAGCATAAAATTATTTCTCATGAAAGTAAGAACGATTTTGGATACATCGTCGTATTCATTCAGGAAATCAATCATCTATTCAAAAAATATTGGAGGTAAATGTTTTGTAACAATATAACTAATTAATAATGCCAATACATTATCTAATTAATCTTTTATACCTATAGATATCTCTTCTTGAGAACTCATTGTATATATTCGTAACTGTATCAAATATTTTTTTACACTATAAATTATTTACTAATGTAGCAATTATATGAATATCGAACAAAACGCTTTTTTATTTGTGAAATAAAACAAGCACTAAATCTTAAGGGAACGTTACCAAGTACAATAGTAAAAACTGCAACTAAATCCGTTAAGTAATTTCTGAACAAACCCCTAAACATACAGACAAGAAATTAAATGTGAAAAAAATGTGTTGTTTCTACCCTCAATATTTTTTTTTCTCGTATATTTTTCATGTACTGATCGCGATTAATAACACATATATTAAATACGTAGGAGTACTTACTTACCAATATATAGACAGGTAATATGGCCCAAATGTATTTCCAAAATTGTGTAGGCTTAAAACCCAACCAAAAATGGATGTCAGTAGAGAATTTTTTCATACCATAGATCCACATAACGATTGCTACCTTCAACGCCCCAAGGCAAAGAGTACAGGTGTTTAAGCCGTAAAGCAGACCTATTTTTGTTTTAGAAGACAACTATAAGAAAAGAAAACATTTATAAATTGATTGTTTGAAAAAAAAATATGTTTGAAGCTCATTCATGATTATAACGGTTTGTTTAAAAAATTAAATGAATGAAAAATGTTAATGCGTAAGTAATTGAAAATCATTCATTAATATAGTTTTAAAATAGCAAACTATAAGTCTTATATATGTTAAATATTATTTTAAAATAGAAATACATTTTTCTGATACATTGTTAGCCCGAAACTAAATATCGCGCTTTATTCACGTAAATGGATTAAGAGTGGGCTTTATCAATAGGGTTTTAATTTTCAGCTGAGAACAATAGCTACATATTTTCTCTTTAGTTCAACAAAAACTTAGTTTATTTGTATGCATGATAAAATTGACATTTTTAGGGTTCCGTGCCTTAAATATAAAAAATGCACTTGACTGGTATATTTTGTAACTCAATTTTTTCTGTCAGTCTTTAGAAAACCTTATACTTCAAACCTTATTCAGAAATTGTAATTTGATTATAATCACTGGCATTTTAATTATAAAGAGAGAAAATGATAAAAGGAAAGTATTGTAAAATACCTAATTTATAGATTTTAGTTATTTGCTTTATATGTCATTATTAATATTATTTTTTTTCAGCTTCACGTTGTATGGCGCACACGGCAGCGTAAGCAGAGGGAACTTGGGAACCTAGTGTTAAGACACTCCGTTCCACTTCTGTTCCCCACTTTCTGCCGAATTTGAGGCATTTATACTTTACCAAGTTTTTAAATAAAAGTAACAATATAATATTTAAGCATAAATTAGCGTATTTTTTTTAATTGTATGATTTTAATTAATATTTCATGATACAGTATTAAATTATTACGTAAAATAGCAATTAGGTTTCTATTCAACCATTAGAGAGCAATATGCATTAGCAGTAATATCCCTTTACGTATTCAAAGCTTAGAGCGAACTAGTTTGGTTTGGTACAACATGTTTCAATAAATAATAAATATTGCGCTATAGCATAGAACTAATAAATATAATTCATGCTGATATATCTATCAAATATTGCGAAATAACCAAAATAAATGAATTGAAAATCTATTATGTTCGCCGCGTATTGACTTTTTTACAATTAAATTTATACAGAATATCAACAAAAGTGGCAATAGCAAAATTTTGAATTCCTTATGTATCTCTAAACACTATATATTCGTTAAATTATATGATCAATATAGATATTATGACAATTTTACTAGACTTGATCAAATCCAGAAAAAATACTATAGGTTATTTAACATTAACTAATTTGAATTAATGATTATGTAAAATATAATCAATAAATAACTACTTACCGCTATAAGGGGCATTGATAGAGCAAATCCCAAGAAACATAGCAGTCCAACAATATAAATATTTTTCAAAGAGCGATATAGACTATGTATAATTCGTGATGTAGTTGCAGTAAACATAGCCTGTAATCAATCGGGCTTAAGATATTTTCTTTAGAACTGTGAAATTATTTTTAAAAAATCATTCATGTAATTATTTGCTACTTATAAGTTATTTTTTATTACAGTTCAACATTCAATACAATATTAAAGTGTTAAGTTAGTTGGGATAAATGCCACTTTTTCAGCATCACGCTATATCCCGAACTTGGCAAGGTAAGCAGGGGGATCCTAATGTTAAAACACGCCCAACTTGCCGCATTGCGTGCTGAGTGGCGGAGCTCAACGCCGTACTTTCCCTTGTTACCAGAACGAAGAATTAAAAACATTGAATATTTAATTTACAAATATTAAATATTTCATTTCCTCGAGTGAGAATCCAATCTACAACCCATCGCGTTTACAGTCGCCTACGCCAGGACAGGTGTTCAAAAATATAAATGAATAAAATAAAAAAAATAATCAACATTTTCATATTCTGTACTCACCAAACAAGCTACCAATGCTATAGAGAGATATGAATAAATATACAGAACAAATAATTTGTGGGCTTCCATGAATTCAGTGCTTAGTGGCAAAATTGTAAACAATAAATAGTGGGGTGTGTCTACTAAATTGACATCCACGCAATGTTTCATAGTTAAATATAGAACTTTTACTATTAAAGAACGAATAAAAGCTGTGCATATAAATATTATAGTAAATATGAGAATTGCATTATCCACCATTGTGAATGGACTCATTGTTCCAAATTCATAAACTCCGATGAGCCCCACACCAAAAGGGTCTGTAACTAAATTGAAGTTGTTAACCTGCAAGAAAATCATATATTATTTCAGAATTATTTATATTTTATAAGGTAAGCACAACATTTTAAATTCTCCAGAAAAATAAATGTAAAACAAATATTGGTTGGGTTATAACTAAGGTCAGGCTGATAGAAAAGTGATTATCCTAAAGCGTTTTTTAACATCGATACTTGACAATTTATCATTCACGCGTGCACAGAATAAAAACTAAAATTCTGCATGTACTTTCCCAAAATTTCAGTCACGTATTGGGTAATATACGGCTCAGCATAGGGCTTAGTCAAACTCTGTTTCTTTAAATCCGAAGCTGTGTAATATTAACTAAGCTGACTATACTTTAAAGTGCAGATCGACTAGAACTTTCAAACACTATATTTAAAAATTAAATTGGACAGAAATTTTATTTATATTTTTTTTTTTATGGAAATTAAATAAAAAATGCCACGACAAAAAATAAAATGTGTACAGGTATACACAGACTCTTAACAAAAAACCGCTTTAATATAAACGGAATATTGAAGAGTAAAGACAAGGGATTCCCGTTTCGATTGTATTGTCTGTTGTCTTTCAAGGAATCTACTACAATACGAACACCGTGCTCAATAGCACGGTGTTCGTTCACATACAGTAGAATTTTTTCATACTTTATGTTTTACTGTGCTATTTGTTATTAGTAAATAAACTTTCTCCTTCGATTATTAAAGCTTTAGTGTTCTGTATGTCGATTCAGTTTTATTTACTGTTATACCAGTTTTCGTTAAAATCCATTCAGTCATTTTAGAATTATCTTGTATTAGTACTCAGTATTATTAGACAATAAATTTAGAATTGTCTTACTAGACAATTGTAAAAGGCTTGCAAAATTTCAAGTAAATCAAATTTGGATGACATTATATAAAAAACGTTCTAAATTTAGTAGGAAAAACAAATGTCAAACCTAGACATTATTAATTTGACGACTACTGGATAAAATATATAAATATATAAATAATAATATACGTTTCCCAATAATTTGTGCTGTCTAAATTAGCTTCACAAACATTACATAATTTTTAGTAGTTAAGTAAAAAATGTGACAAAACAAATAATTTATAAATCCAAATTACAACATAGAAAAAAAAACAGCTGCAAATCATTTTACTATCAGCAACAGCATTTTCCAGTAATTGAGTCTTTAACTTTTGAAGCGTAGTCTAACGTACAAATACATTAGAACAGATTAAATAAAAGCTCCATATTATTTCCGACTACGAACTTTATTTCACTTTGGCTGAACTTGCAAAAGATGAAAAGCTTTTATATTAATTAAAATTGCATTTATCAAGATTGACTTGTAAAACAGGATTTGAATGTGACAAAAATATATTATAGCAATATTTTCGGAGTCAAGTTTATTTATGTCTACGTCTCAACCAAACTTTTTCGTGAATTGAACAACAAAAATGGTTTTTAAAACTTATTTTGAATAATCTAATCTAGCTCTATTTAATATGTTATATAACATAATTTCATAATTGTATCAAAAATAATATGTTATATAACATAATTTCATAATTGTAATTTTACAATAGTGTAGCTTAAAAGCCACGCTGTTTTTATAGTGACACGTACTTCTATGGTTTTATTCGCTTACAGCGCCATTTAAGAGTGATTTACAAAAGACTTTATAAAAAATATCTACATACAGCTTATATAAAATAACCTTGTCATGTAAACGCTAGAGTATTAAAGATTCTGCATTTGCATTAAAATGCATATTATGTTAATATTCTGCCAGTTCTGTTTCATTCCATTTTGTTAAAATTCTTATGCATTGTTGTACGTTACATACAAATACAACCGTTTTGGGTAACGCTATTATCACTTACTCCCGACGTTTAATAAAATTGCTTAAACAAAACAATTTTTGACAGATGCTTGATAGGTGTTGTACTTCGTAGATCTTCAAGCTTTAGTAATTTTGATATACTGAATTTAACAATTCATTGTTGATATTAGAGATAGATTTTCAGATATATATATATATATATATATATATATATATATATATATATATATATATATATATATATATATATATATATATATATAGCAGCAGATGTTTCGTTCTTGTCATAATTTTTTATTTATTAACTGATTTGTATAAAACTACGACATTACTGAGATTAGCGCGTAAAAACGCACAGACAAACTGAAGAAAAATTGAAAAATGCAAACTATTTTGGGCCCTATTACAATAATAGACGTTTACTATAATAGATTTTTAATATATCATCCAAGTACAGACACAAGTGATCATTTACAGATTTATTATAAGTATAGATGAAATATATTTTAAATATGCTTTATTATAAAATGAACTATATAATAAAGGCCAGTCGTGGTGCAGGGCTCAAACGCTTGTGTGCAACACAACAGGTTATGGGTTAGGAAATGAAATATTTAAAAATTTTATCTACTTATTGCAAAGCGCGGCGTTGAGTTCCGCCACAACCAGTAACGCCTCCAGAACTCTACGGAAAATGGGGGACGGTAGTATCTTTGTGTGAACGAAGTGTGTGAACACTAGGTTCCCAGGTACCTACTCTGCTGTGTATGGGATACAGCGTGCAGCTAAACTAAAGAAATAACTTTCCGAATTCAAATATTTGGATAATGGTATAGAATACGTAAACAAAATATACTTCATCATAGAAAGTAGTGTGATATTCAGTATTTTTCACTCATAGAGTATTCGAAAAGGCCATTGTGTCTTTGATACAAAGACGCAAATAGGATGACTCGTGTCTTTCAACTACATTATTATAATGTAATGGGGGAAGCCCCATTACATGACAGACCCACAGTGAAGACTGTTAAGCTTTAATTTTAGAGAGCCGCGCTCAAAGTCACTATCTATTTATCAAGATCTTCTTCTATATAGTATAGTAAGAGATATTAAACAAATGCTAACGTATAAAAGCAAATGGAAGCGACGAAGTGTTTGGACACTCAGTTTCATAAAACCTTTATGAAACTAATGAATACAAATAAATTCTTAATTAATTCTAATAATAAAAGGGATTGTGGTGCTTTAATAAGATATGCTGGCTTATAATGAGGTTTATATAGATATTTAATCAGGAAACGTTTCAATTAATACATATAGGTATATTTATTTATAAGACAGATAATTTATTCTTCATAAGATTTTATGAACTGAATTGATTTTATGGACAGGACTGCTGAAGGACAAGTGATTTAAGTACAAAATATTATAAGTACTTTGTTTTATTCATAGGTGCAAATCACCTTTATATATTTATTTACAATATATGTATATGACATAATGTAAATACACGACTGCATAGTGACAATAAGTGCTAAATTTCCGCAGTATAATTAAAACACACACAAATGAAACTTACGTGAAAAAAATCTTTTATATTCATTAATTTATAGAACGCTTCGGTTGTATATTCAGTTGATAATAATAAGAATATTAAAATGAAAGCGGTTGAAAGTGTCCCCCATAGAAACGAAAATTTGAAGAGCTGAAATAAATGTATTTAATTTTATTTCTTTATGCACGTAATTAGTGACATACGGGAACATGACTGTAAAGAAAAATGAAATTTCTTTATTTTAATCCTATTAAGCTAAATTATGAAATTAAAGGAATATTTATTATTATACTCCATGAGAGTACTTTTCTAACGTGGAGCTTGGTTCACATTTATTTATATTCTGTAGTGACAATTATTAAGCATTGGCAAAGATATTGGACTTTCTCAACCGTTTTTTATAATAAAGTTTATATTTTGTAATTCACAAATCTTCCGGGTATAGTAAGGTAGACGAAAAGGACTTGGTAATAATAAATTAGCTCCTCTGTCCAATCATATTTTTGCCATTCCAGCCTTAAAGGAAAGTGAAAAATGTGACATAAAAATTAAGATCTTCATGTGCACATAATATTTAAATAGAATAGAAATAAACTTGATATTTTCCCAACCTTTAAAAGCCCTTTATCCGTCATAGTAGCTATAAAAAAATTACAAATCCAAACTGTGCCAATGACAAAAAGCCTCATAGACATAGTATTTCTGTCGCTGCTGGAAAACATTTTTCTGAAAGAAAAATAATATTTGAAATCATAAATATATAGAGATCACATCATCATCGATCTATTATACGAGTATGTACTCACCAATAAAATGCTTATAAAATATTTTTTTTACTTAATATTTTGTCATATTAATTCGATTGTTATTTTTTTAAAAAAAGAAATTAATTCTTTACTTATAGTATAGTATAAACGCGATAATTGTCTTTGATTATCATTTGGAAAAATTATAACTTATTGACATGAAAATAATTAACATCAATTACCACAACATTGTAGTATTTCAAAATAAAGCCTCTATGTAACATACAATACAACAAACTCACAAATAATTCAAATGGGCCGAAGTACTATGTAAATCCATAATTATATTCCTACGACAGTGCAACAATATGTCCTGTGGGTTGGTACATGTTATGTTTTTGGTAACCTTCTGACATTTAGCCCAGGAAGGCGTTTTGCCTATACTGGTAATTAAAAATCGTATTGAATCTACTAGATCACTAGCATGCTAGAACAAAATAAAATCAATATTTATTAAATGAATATGTAACGTAGTAAATGAACGTAAATATTAAATACTGTACTAAATTTAAAAACGTATAAAAATTTGAACGAAGCAGGATTTGAACCCGCGCCTTTTGGAATCCGTCCAAGAGGCGCAGGTTCAAATCCTGCTTCGTTCAAATTTTTATACGTTTCTAAATTTCGTATCTTTCTTTCCTAAGTGTGGAATAACACTTTAAAAATAGTAAAAATATTAAATACTGTATTTATCAATAACATATAGTGTAACCATCAATTACTCTTCCGCGTTAAATAAACATGACCGTGAACTTATCGCCGGCTTTACGACAAATGTTAAAAGGTTCAATTGAAAATATATTCATGTACTGTATTTGAAAAAATATTTAACTAATAACCCCAGAACTATTAATAACAAAATCAAGCTAAAAAAAAAATTTATATAATTTAATTTAAATATCAGCTTGCAACTAAAGTCAAACAATTTATTTTATTTATTCTATTTATTCTATTTATTATAATTTATTTTATTTATTCTTTAACGTCATTTAAATATATTTAAAGTTCATACAGAAACTGTATACAAATAGTTTATTTTTTTTAACTTTCAGGCGGTCTTCCGCACATGGCAAAGACTGAACGCCGCGCTTTGCCTATTTACCAGAGCGAAGAACTGAAAATACGTTCATTTGACTCAAGTGGAGATCGATTCTATAACCTGTCACTGTATTTAAAAGTAAGTAAGGTCAACAAACTGTTTTAAAAGCATAAATATTTTACTAATTATGAATCGAGATATCTATGTTGGTTATAAATTACATAAGATTGTATGTATATTAAGAGCATCATACTTTAAACTTTATAAACTAAGAATTTACTATGTTTTCCTCATGTTTTAGGTTTGCTTTTTATGCCTTCCATAGCAGGATAGGCAAACAAAATATAGTGTCAGGCAAACAAAATCTACTGATACTCTGTTCTTCTATATTTAAACTTGGTTGTCAAATAGCGGAATTCATCGCCGTGCTTTGTCTAGTTAAAATCAGGAGGTGAAAATTTATTCTCCAGTACAGGGATAAAATTCATAAGCATCACGCTTACGGTTGAATACTATCACACTCTGGTTTACCTAACTAAAAGGCAACTAACTTACTTAGACATTAGAGGAAAATAACATACGTAAAAAAATATTTTTTTGTTTTCACATACCAATATTGACCAAAGAGCGGTTTGTATGAGAATGGCGAACGAAACGCCTTTCATCATAGGATTCAATGCTTCATTTGTATCCAACTTCCTAACATATTGTTTTATAAAAAAATCCATAAACATGTAACTTCCACCGATAAAAATTGCATAAACTATGTATTCAAATAGGTGAGCTGAAAGATAATAAGTAGTAGTTTGTAACAAGAGTTTTGAAATAAATGTTATTGATAGATAATGTTAATTTGCTAATTTATTTCAAAATTGTGTGGAACATAATATTTCTTTTAATAGCTTTACGCTGGATAGGTCCCTGATAAGCTGAAATATGAGTAATTCAGCTTAGCAGGGACCTATCCACTACGGGGTGTATAGGTAGAGTGGAGATCTCTTCTTTCGAATTCAAATGGTGGAACTCTAGCCGTGCTTTGTTTGATAGAGTTTCAAATCGAGCACACAACAATTACTTCAACAGTCAGACTGTCCTTCTGCGATAATGTGACACAACATACTTTTAGCTCTCATATTTCTATATAATTTTTCTATGTTAAATAACACTTATATTACGCGTATAATGCAAATATTTAATGTTGTAATGTAATTCATAAAGGAAATCGGACTTTAATTTTCTACACTTGTTACTTTTTTGGTTTATGTTCAAATTTGATTTTATAGTTGTTCAAAATTTGTTGCGGTGAGTTCCGACACTCAACACGCAATGTCTAACGGGGAACGAAACGGAATGTCTTAACTCTATATTTTCTTATAAAAATGTTATTATTTGTTTCAGGTATAAACAATTCATCTTGAATTAAATAAGGACCGACGCGTGAAAACCTAAAAATTAAGTTAGGTTAGCAGCGAAATAATCAATAAAAAAATATGGTTCTAAAAAATGTTGAAAGGTACGTGATGGTTGTGAAGTCAATGGCAACAGAGAGAATCAATCAAGGAATTGGATTTTAAGAGTAAAAAAATATGCCCCAACACAAAGCTAAAGGTTTGTAAAATTTACTATTGTTTATAAATTTGTATGAATACCGTGAACGACTAAAACTTTTGAGAAGATGTCAAAACTTGTGCTCGTCGATGAAAATGCATAAGCAACGTATATAAATTTCTTTATACTGTCCCATCTAAAGTGTCCTCCTATTATTTCCTGAAAATACATAGCAAAAACGTTGTTTTAAATATATATTTATATAATATAAAAATATTCATCGTGATTGATTTTTAATGAAGTATACTACATAATTTGTTGTAGGGCACATTTATTTCAAAAATGAAATTCTGCTCGAACATTGTTGCGGCGGCGATTTATCACTACTTTTATTGTAATAAAATAGCTCGAACGTTGCAAACCGGATGTAGGTTAGCGAAGCAAGCAGGGGCAGAGAGATGCCACAATCAAAAACATTTAATTAAATAGTCTATGACTATGGGGATCTATTAAGTATAACCAGTAGTCTCTAGTTTCTAGTATCTATATAACAAAGTAATATGCAGTAGACAGAGATAGATATACAAGTTTCCCCGACTTTCTGTTGAGGATTTTATTATCCGAGCGTATACCTCTATTTCTTATATACAGACACAGAGTGCCTCCGAAATAAAATAAAAGTAATATAGAGGTAAAAAAGTAATTATAATGTAAAACCATAGCTTTTTAATTACTTACATTTTTATCACACGAAGATGATGACATACTTAGCGATATGTCTATAAGTCGGTTATGCATTTTTTTGTTGCACCAGTTGACTAAAAGGAGACATTATTATGTAATTCATATAAAATAAGGTACAAAATTTATATTAACAATTGCTTTATCGTTGTATATTTTTTTCTTATTTAATGATAATGCATTATCTTTTATAAATTAAGTAAGCTTGGATCTTTTTAACATTGAATTACTCAATTTTATTTCTTTAAAAGCCAATTTCATAATTAAATAGCTGTTTTGTTATGACATGTAGTTACAAGCAAGCAAAAGATAAATCCAAAACATATTTAAGTTGAGTACATACGAACGATATAGGAGTTCAGAAGCTCTAATTAAAAATGCACTCAAAGTGCCCGATTTAATTGATATACTTCAATATGCCAACTTTTAAGATGTTTATTTTTATTCGTAGTTTTTATTGTAAGCATAAAGAGTTTGTTCTGAAATTAAGCGACAATAATTATAATTTATTCTTTGTCCGAAAAATTCTATAATATAGTATAAATTAGTATTCTTATAGTCAGAGTCTGTGACACTGCCATAAATCAAGAATAGAGTTCAAAAATATATACAACAAAGAATACGACATATTATTCGTAATGTTCAATAGCGTATAATAAACACAAATTTATTAATTTATGTTTATTATACGTTATACACGCTTTAATTTCGGTTACTTGACTCACCAATAATTTCTTAAAATTTACAGCAGCTAAATATTTTCCGCAACAAACTCTTATGGGAATTGATAAAATAAATAATCCCAAAAACAAATTACTGATATTATTAAAAGAAATTATTTTAATATATTTATATGAAATCAATTAATATAAAAATACATATAGATATTAGCTTATTGTTACATTTTTCATAGTTTGCTTTTGAAATATTTTTTGTACTGTAGTCAAAAGATGACGGTTAACGTCATAATTTTGACATTTGACTTTAACTTATACCATAAAGAACATCTGTAGGTATTTTTTTTTAAATTTATAACTACCAAGCAAAAAGATGACTGAAATATGATTAGAAAAAAATTGCTTCCAGTTTTATCCTATTGACGTGAAAAGGTTACAGTTTTAGTACAGAGAATTGAATCAAGACGATAAATAGAAAGATTGTTAAGCGTCTGGATAGAAATTAAATTACAAATTTCTTTTCTTTGGGATAAATCAATCGAATTCTTGAATAATTTATTATTGAAATCTGGTTATTATGGTTTTTATATAAATACTTTGCAGCGCAGTGAAATGTTTCCTCTGCTCTGTGAATACAAAGCACGGGGTATGATTGATAATATTGATACAATTATCTTAAATAAAAAGATACAATTATCTTAAATAAAAATTATAATAAATAAAAAATAACTAAATAAAATATATTTAATATATAGACATTACATTAAAATATTTTGGTTCCACACATAATTATTATTATTTTGTTTAGTTTCACGCCAAGCTTCCATTGGTCTAGTGTTAAGAAATTCCGTTACGACATGTAATACATTTTACGAATTCTGAAGGTATTGCGTGTTGAGAATTCAAAGCCAACTTTGCTTCGTTATCAAAGCGAGAAAATGAAAATATTAAATCATCATTTCTTCGTGTGGGGATTGAACTCTCAATCTGTCGCATTTACAGTCATATGCTTGTGGTCCAGCGCCACAACATGCTTCTAAAAAAAAAGTATAGAAAATAATAATTCAAATGTTACTAAAATATTGGTTATAGAAATATATACAGCCACGTGCAAGAGCTAAACCAGTACAATAAAATGTTTTGCCAGTCATGACCGCTTTTACTCGGAAAGCTAGTCACATATGTAAATATATATTTATTTCAAAGTTTTATCTGATCACAGCTGAATATTAATTTTACTATTAACACTTTTGGTATTACTGTAAAAAGATTCCATTTTCTTCACGCTTTTATAGCTTTTATTGCTTAAAGGTAGGTAGGGTTAGCAGCCTACAAGCAACGCTGTAGGAGAGGAAAAATTGTAGTATCAGAATACGTATGTATGAAAAAATGTAAATATTAATTTTGGTAAAAACAAATGAAATATTTTCAGGCCAACTTTTTCCTTTAACAAATTATGTAACCATTTCATGTTCCCTTTTTATACTTATTTACATTGTAGTGAAATGCTAGCAAATGTTTTAAAAATGATTGTCTGTATTTTTATTTGGCCGGATTAATCTCCGGGTGTTTGATGAGTTTAAGTATGTCGTCGGAGAGTTTATTTCTTCCGGTACGGTACATTTTTCATAATCGCCCTAAAATTCGGTCTGTAGTATTTTCCTACTACTTTTTTATGTACATCATCCACATCTACGAGGTATGACAATTACTTAATTGATATACCTCGTAGATGTGGACAAGCGAGGCAGTAAAATCAGTCCCATTACTTAATGAGACGCTTTGACGCTCGATTACGGACATTCAAGCGGCCAGTACGTAATTGCTCGCGGACATCCCAGTCGAAGCGTCCCACAAATAAACACACTGGAATCGTTGTATAACTGCCCAAAGGGAGTACTTTGGAGGGGATAGCAGTAGTGAGACTATCACTCCCACTAATTGTCCACCTCGTAAGCTGTTTTCAAGGGATTCAAAGTAGAATTGAAAGCTCTCAGGGATTTGGATTGGTGCAAGTATTATGTGTATTTTTATTCAGTGTGCCGAAGGTCAAGTGATCCCTCCCAATTTTGATTATATTGATCACAGAGACTTTATTAATTTTTATTCCACTTCCATTGCTTAAATTTTCTGTAATGAATTCTTTAATTAGCAACCCTTCTTCTTCATAAAATTGAAAAACACGTCAGTCCCTAACGCTCCGTTATATGTCATACATTTCATTATAACATTTCCCCATTCTTCCGTTGAAGTCCCTTGTGAATACTGTGTAGTAGGTTTTGTAACTATGCATGGGTTTAGAGATAGCCTTATATATAGTCTCTATTGTTATACATTGCCAGATAGAGTCGTAGTAGTCGGTAGTTCTTAGTAGCCAAATTGTACCCAGTAATTCTTCGTACATCTTGCGTCACTGTTACTATAGTTATGAATAGCAGGGCTGGACTGAGGGTCGCTTCATGATGGGGAGTATTTGCCATACATGCGGCAATCGGCTGGCAGTTTGGTGATCACAGAAAGAATCAGTCATGTAGTGATGTCTCTTGTGTTTCTTCCGAAACACAAGAGACATCACTACATGACTGATAGTGTGTGTGTGTGTAGTGCAATGTCATAGAGTCATAATAGGATGATAAAAAATATGATGAAAATTTTCATTCTTGCAACATGCAAGAATGAAAATTCAGATAAGTAAAAGGAAACTTCAATTGACCTCGGAATTTAGTGGTAATGAAGCAAAATTTGTGAAAAACTTCAAGAATCTTCGAAGGCAGCTTTTATTATATACTTATTCGATGATTCAATAGTACTTCGACTATCGGTCTACTTTACAATCCACCTTATAAAGGTATTTAATGAAAAGCATAGTTTGTAAAATACAGTAATAATGTAAGCCTGAAAAAATAACATCTAAGGACATTTGATGGAGCCGCATGGTGGCTTAAGAGACTTAAGTACTAAGTAAACTAGATAGGTCGTGTTTGAGACCACTTGATTTGGCATGCACTCTTTTGTTAAATGATTTTAAGCACCGGAAAATGAAAGTTAATCAGAACTGTTCTGCATAATAATTCCTTAATAGAAATAAGACAATTAAAATGTAAAAAAAAAATATTTTACAAACTTTTATCCTAAAAGTAATTTATAATAAAATAAAAATAATATTTTTAAAAAAATCGCTCGTGTTATATAAAAAAAAAAGTGTGTGTACTTACACGTGTTAAAAGTTATACTTATTTGACATAATATATTATAATATTTTTTGAGAAAATATGTAATGTTTAATTGTATATATTTTATCCGGACTGATACAAAACACGTTGATATGTTCAGAAACACTTGGATAAATAATAAAGTTGTAATTTTTCACTCAAACATACCTTTTTTAAAAACTAAAATGTTGGCTTTAACTAAATACAGGGTATCGGTTTTTCATGACAGTTTGTCATGACGGTGTGCGTACGCATAGTAAAAATTTACTCTTATCACATTTCCCGAACGCGCCAACAGAAGTATAATTTTTTAAATGAAGGCGTGTTTCAAAAATACATACTTTTTTTTGGCATGCACGTAACATTAAAAAAAAAGAATCTTGAGGCTGAACTCTAGCATCAATTTATTTTAATTAGCCTTAGTGTTTATACATACATTTAATTTTCTTAAAATATTATTTAATAAAATGGATTCTATGTTACAGAGATTGCTTTAACAGATCATTAATATCTTGGAAAAAAAACATTCTTGCTTTCTTTTTTCTTATAGATCTTATTAAAAACATGTAATGTACATAGGCAAACATTATATTTTTATGTAACTACTGTAAAAATATATATTTTTTTAATTATGGTCTTGCTATAAAATTGGCAGTGAATGGTTTAGCACTGGATATAAGGCCAATATTGGGAGTATCAGATGGTAAAATGCTGTTGCTACATTCTATCCTATACTTTTGTATAATTCCAACGAAGGTGATGAATATGAAAGACTTTGCTAAAGAATCTCCAGGACACCTCCTTTTGCCTGTAAAAAATACCAATATCAATTTTTACGTGCTAAAACGCAATTACATTTTTGAGCGTAGCGTTTGGTGATCTGTCCTCTCTGGCTACCCCGCTAAGGGTACAGCGTGAAGCTAAGTAGGTAAAATATGTTATTGTAGACATTTAAACAAACAAAAGATTCAATTTACCATTTATTATTTAAGAACTATAGTTTTTTAATTAATTCAGTTTCAAGCTCAGCTGTACCCTGCACTTGATAGAGCATCTTACTAGATAATACTTATTAATTGTATAGTCTATGATTTTACTCTTTCCGCGTACCTCGAAAGAACAAATATCGGATAGATATATGTCAGGGATTATAAAAATAAGTATCTTCTGAGCATTCTTTTTTTTTATAAGATTTGAATAACATAGGAAATTATAAGAGGTTTCATTTTTATATTTTCGCAAATACATTCTCAGAAAAAAAAGTTCGACGGAAAGTGGGGAACGAAACGGAGTGTCCTAATACTAGGTTCCCAAGTTACCTCTGTCTACCTTGCCATACAGCGTAAAGCTGAGTGAGGGAATAAGTAAATTTCACTCAGCGAAAAAAAGAATTATGACATTTTCTGTAAAAAGCTATAGTATATTTAACTGTAGCATATTTATCACGTTTTTATTAGCTTATTTTGTATATAGAAGTTAAACTAATATACAGAGGGAATACTTACCAATTCCGAATGGATATATGTGCTCGGTATTTTTAATGTTCCCCGTTTCATCTATAAATCTCTCTGGGTTAAATTCATTAGGTTTATCCCAGATTTTGTCATTGTGATGAATGTCTCCAATAGATATTAGTACGGTTGAGTCTTTAGGTATCAAGTATCCGTCAATTGTAACATCATCTAGCACTCTCCTTGGACCCGCTAATGGGACTACAGTGTAATACCTTTGTACTTCATGAAGAAACGCCATTGTGTATATGAGTCTAATGAGAAAAATAACGTTAAGCTAAATTTAAATATTTTTTTGCAATATATTCTTGTTTTGTATAACTAAATTATGGACGATAAGGTAATAATAATAAAAATATGGAAATGTTGAATTATTAAATGTGGTATACCTAAACGTTATCGAACAAATCTATAGGTATAGGCCAAATATCTAAAGATTTAGTTAGGAATAGATTTACAACAAATTAGATAAGACCTAATTATGAAGTTATTAAGAATTATTGCATTTTCAATATTATATTGAAAACAAAAATTGTATAAATTTGTGGGGCTGAAAATAAACTAAATCTAAAAATATTTCAACATTATTTTTAAATTATTTTATTACCTGTTGCTATCGACCCAAGATGGTGTTGAGTCACCTATAGTATTAATTATTTCGTCGTAGATTTTATCCTGGATTTTTTTGTTTCGCAAAACCATCAAAATAGCAAATTCTAAAACATTACTCGTCGTTTGTGATCCAGCTATTATAATATCGAGGCATATAATTCTTAATTGTTCCTCTGAAAATAATTATTTCATTAAAATTATGTATAATAAATAAAATTAAATATAATAAATAAAAATTACAATAATGTTTAAAATAAAAAATTAAAATGCCGTTTATTAGGATTAAAAATGTTTGTTGGCTTGAGTCTTAGTGAAGATTTAATTGTGTGAATTACAAGATCTTAGTTGACTATTAGGCTTTTTGTCTTTATTTTTAGTTTTATGCAATCGGATTAAGTTAAGTTAGGTTTCTGGACGGCAGCAAATCTCTTGGAAAATAATTGGATTTGAGGCCTAGAGACAGAAGTGTTCGCCACAGTAAACGCATTGAGACAGAGGGAGAACATGGGGTCAACGACGGCAGGCTTGAAACTATACCACGACTATACTATCAGTTATGATATATAACAGAGTAGTGGAAAGAAATAAATAATAAATAGAAGAATATATTCCTTAAGACATCTACATTTAAAATTTCAGCTTCCCAGCTACGTTTCCATAGTTTTGGCTGTGCGCTGTATGTCAATCATACTGCAACTATTATCGAACATCTTACAATTGAATATATGCTTTGACTCGCGATGTATTTAGAACCACTTATCGTTGTTATCAAAGGTAACAGTGTTATAAAAGTTAGCTTGCAATACATACATATTACATTGAAAAGCCATCCAATAAAATATTTTCCAACAGACGGTTATTTTAATCATTGAAGTCTCGACAACCTTGCATTGTTATTGCATTGTTATAACTTTAAACTCTTTTATTTAAAAGTTTATAGTTGTAGTTTATCACAAGCATATGTTAGTAAACGCAACAGGTGTTCGATTCCCAATAGAAGAAATGAGATATGTATTATTTTTAAATGTTTTCTTTTCTTCACTCTGATAACAAGGCAAAGCTCGATGTTGAGTCTCGCCACTTAAAACGCAATGCCTCGATTACGGCGGGGAAACTTTGGAACCTAGTGTTAAGGAACGGAGTCCCTTAAGAATAGGTTCCAAGGTTTCCTCTGCCTACCTTGCTATGAACAGGATACAGCATAAAGCTGAATAAGAATAATAGAATGAATTAATTCTTCCTAGGAAAAGTTGATTCGAATGCACTACCTCAAAGAGGTTGATATGTTAAAGCGTACGGCACACACCCCACAGTCGTGTCTCGTGTATTTGCTATGTTTAAGTAAGATATTAAATCTATAGTCGGATACTATTCCATATAATCGTACTCCAGAACATATAATAGAACCACAAATCAGTGTGACACAGGCGGATGCTACTACATACACCAGATCCGGGGATATCAAATAGCATCAGACCAGGTGTCTGGTGTGTCAAGACAGGCAGATACGATTGAGTCAACTAATAAAACTAGGACACAAAATAACAACACGCCCCTACTTATTGTACACCAATTTGTAGAACGCCAAGGACATTATATCAACAGCTAACGCTACAAGAATTGCTTGCGTGCGCGAGCGCACCACGAGATGATATCAGTCACGAAATACTAAGTTAGCACTCGCGACATTAAATAATATTCAATTTTGTCATTTTACGTAAAAAATACACATATTTTTCCTTAACAAGAAATTGTATCTATAACTTTTTACTTTATAGGTTTCGAGTTATTATATTATATTTTACATTTGATACGAGTTTTAGTGCATCGTATATATTAGTAGAGTTACACGATCGCTGTCTTCGATAGCTGCCCAAGTGAATCATGCTTTAGTTACGACTCTCGGATAGTCAATATAAGAACAAGTCTCGATCAACGCGATATTGTAAATGAAATATTTATAAAACTCTTAATTAACTACACTAACTGAATTATCTATCTACTACATACCTGTAAATGTTTTTTTGTTTTCATTCATCTCTTGTAAAAACATGTATATGAAGTCTTTGCTTTCTATTACATTATTCTTGTGTTTTGTTATTGTTTCCTAAAAATAATAGCAGTAAGATTTTAATTAAAAAAAAACTAAAACCTCTTTCATACACATTTATCTAATAAAGTTTATGGATCTTTATCAGAAAAAACATACAGAAGGAACCCAGTAGACTTCTGAGGAAAGCCATAAATGTGTTTATATTTTCCAGAATAAATAAACCTCTTACTACCGCTTACTTTTCTTCATTTTTCTAGATAAGCCTTTTCTTAACTTATACATAATATGGTTAAAATCTATTTATAATAACATGTAACTTATCTGTTATTATATGGAGGCAGTGAAAGGGAGTGTTAGTGCATTATAAAGAGGCATCTCAATAATACACCTGGGTCGTAAGTCCCTGATACTGTTCCAAGATTTTAAGTAAGATCATGAATTCGATAATTAAGTACCACGTTTCCACCCTACCCGCTCTTACTTTACCATTTCTTCATTTAATTTATTAGTTTCTGACAACTACTATAAAAATGTACAATAAATTATCTTTTATTTGCAATTTTCTTTTATTTGATTTAGGTAGGGTATTTATTCATCATATAATTTGTCTAATTCTTTAATTTTACAAAACAGAGTTATAACATATCATCTATGTAATGTAACTGCTACGAAAATTGATCGAATAAAATATATAAAAATAAAACTGTATAAATAACACACCTGCAAACGCACATCGTTTAAATAGGAAATCATAAAATCAAATTAAAAATTACTTGGAAAAAATATAAAACAAACTTATAGCTTTTGGTTCACGGTAACGAGACAATTTTTAATTTCTCTTGAAATATAAACATACTTACGTCAATAATTTCAGATATTTGTTGATTCATTTTCTTTATTAAAGTATATCCACTAGCATCTGGCAAAAGAAATCGTATCCACGGCCATTGATTAAGCCATCCTCCGGCCATTGAAAACGCTTGTGATCTGGTACTTAATAAATCCAATAAGAACTTCAAGCGATCTTCTTTTATTCTTTCACCTAGCAAAATAAAAGTCATTGTGAATAAAAATAATTTTAGAAAATATATATTGGCCACCAGTAACTACGACACATAATATTAGTTTTCTGACAAAAAAATACGGTCTAATTAAGCAATTGTTATTAAGACATATACTTATTATTCTTTTACATCAAATATTTTGAAAACCTTTTCGTCTTCAGGCGCACACGCGCTCGCTTGCGACTGTAAGGCAAGACAGGTTGTGTTCCTACTTAAAGAAATTAATTATTTAATATTTTCTTTTTTTTTCTTCCTAAAATAAATAATTATTAATAAACAACTATTGTACAAAGTACAATCAAACAGTCCCTACAACTACTAAAAAAATTATGGCGGCGGGTAGCCGTATTTCCAGAAAAAGCACAAGTGGCTAACTTAAAATTAATAATTAATACTCTCGATTGTTTTAATTTAATAAATTTTGAACAAGTGATCTCAGGAATTTGATTATCTAATTATTACAGATACTTAGTGATAAAGAAATGTTTAACTATATTGAAATATTTTTGCTCAAATATCGGACAACTAACTATTATTTTTGCTGAAATATCAGGCAAATGTCGGGTTTGTATAAAAGGGTTATTTTTGTATAATAGGGCAAGCGCTCGTCCTTTACAGCGACACAGGGTATTGTAAAAGTCAATAGGACTATCAACATTAACCTCATATTCGATAAAAAAATAGTTTTGGGCATTCTTGCATATGCCGTCGAAGCGATGAAATGGACCACCATTTCATTTTTTTGTAAAACATAATTTTTATAAAACATATCTATATATTAAACTTCATCGTTCTTTTTAACAGCGTCTATACAGATGCTCTGTGTGGTATACATCACACAAATGTCTCCTTGGTTGTTCTTTATATTTGTATAAAACATTCCTAATATATGAACAAACCAAAACATTGTTATTTGTGTACTTTGTCAACGACTGTTATATAACTGTACCGATGTGGGCGTGGGGCAGCTTTTACTAAGACTTGGACTGGACCTTTTACATTAAAAATTTTCATGGAGGAGGATAGTCAATATAAGAACAACGAGGAGGAGAAGAAAGTTTTTATTATGTCGAAGAAGCAAATTTTCAATGAAGCTTCTAATCTATATGAGCAGAGTTTAAGAATATATGGCAGAACTCCGCGTCCAATATACCTCAGTGACTTTCGTCAATCTTTTATTAGGGTTGTCATCACTTACAACACATTTTGATAAAAAATCAGCGGGCATTAAAGAGAACAAAGCTCGGTCTCTTAGAGGACATCCGTGGGAACACAAAGTTACCGATTGCAATGCACGAAGGATTGTTCAGCTAAAATGGCAGTGGGCCAGAAGCATAGCAAGTAGAACCAATGGCCGTTAGAGCAGAAAATTTCCCGATTGGCTACCCTTTTGAGTGGACCACCGCTTTGGTCAAAGTCGCAGGTAACTACTGGATACAGGCAGCGTTCGATTAATGTAGGCCTATGTAGGCCTCTCCAAAGAATATTCGCGCTGATTAATAAGTTGTATATACAAAAGTGGGCGTCAAAACGTCGATGTAATGATGGTACGATGAACTTACATAGATTTTCTTTGAAAATATGATTATCTCCGTATATTCTGTTATTTTTCTTAAGTATATTACGACAAAGAGTGCCACAAGAATCTCGCCTAAAAAACATATACATTATGACTAATTTTATAAAAAATGTAAGTAATTAACTATGTACATCTTCTAACACATTAGTTCACCTAAATATGTAACACGCCTAAATAAAAAAGAGCAATGTGAAATGAATACGTAAATATTACATGTTAATTTCAATTTCAATTTTTTCTACTGATATATAGCTACAATAAAAAATAAGAATCACCAAAATTCTATTGTAACTGCCCGAATTGAGATTTTGTAATTGCCCGAATTGTAATTTGTGAACCTGCATATAAATTGTTTCAGTAGAAATCAATGACGCTTTTTTTTTGGAGACTAAAAAATGTTAACATATGTAATGTATGCTGCAATCATATACATTCTTTCCATATAAATATATGGACTATAATGAATAAAATTTAAAAATTTAAAAATTTACAACCAGTCTTTCGTTTTTCTCACGTTTGAACTTCACTTTGCCTTAGAAAGACTAGTTTAGGGTGACTTCCGCTATTATCATAAAGATGAAAACTTTCAAATTTTATTTATGTGAATTTATGATACCGACGCTTATATAGATAATGTATATGTGTGTTCATATATGGGCTAACAATGGTTGACATCGGAGCTCTTTGCCACAGAAATAAAGATAGCAATGAAAAAGTTAAGAATCCATTGAAGAAAGTAAGGATCCATTTGTAAAAACGTTTGTTTCATAATATTATATTTCTATTAAGCTTTAATAAAAACATCTCTATGACAAATTACATTGTTGTTTTGATTTAACTGTCTCTTAGAACTATGTTCATATTTATCATAACTTCATTTCTAACTATGTAACCAAATCAATTAAGTACAATATTATTATTAAAAAAACCGAGACGAGAGTTCCGTACCAATTTTCTATAGATATACAATTTAATTGTAGATATAGGGGAAATAACCTATAGGTTTTGTATAAAAAAAAGCTCAATTTTAATAGACAATGCTTCTCGTTCAGCTGGTGAAAACAAGAAAAAAGATGTGACATTAAGTTAGTAAAAAGGTACTGGTAGAAATAGAGCGCTTAGGGAGCCGTAAAAGCCTGTTTCATGTAAGTGCTACAAGTGTACATTAAAATTGTACCTATGTTTGTGACAGTGATAAAAGAGTCAATTGCAAGAATCTGGTTTTTAATTTTAATCGTAGAGATCTAAATCATAACGATACTATGTATATAGGCTTCATTGTAAACTATACTACACGATGTCATTTTCATTATATATATATATATATATATATAATGAAAATGATATATATACATACATATACATATATATACATATATATATATATATATATATATATATATATATATATATATATATATATATATATATATATATATATAAAAAAAAAAATATATATACATACATATATATATATATACATATATATATATATATATATATATATATATATATATATATATATATATATATATATATATATATATAATGCTACTGTGAGAACTACTTATGCTGGAGCGAATTCTGTGCTCCACGAGACG
>DWMZ01000229.1:0-28429 GCA_018249855.1 Eueides tales michaeli
TATATATAATCTGATTAAATGAACTTTTCACCTAACCATATCACGTTTTAATAAAGCCTTATATGAGTATATTTTAGTTATATATCGAGTTGTAATTAAATTAAGTAATTACATAAACATAGTGAATAATCATATATATATATATATATATATATATATATATATAGATATATATATATATATATATATATATATATATATATATATATATATATATATATATATATATATATATATATATATATATATATATATATATATATATATATATATATATATATATATAACTATTCCCTATGTTTTGTACATCAAAATTAACGAAAATACAAGAGTTGTATACAATGATGGGCGAATGTGATTTTTTATTCAGCTAACAACCACTTCGAGTGACCCCGATTTGTATGAGAGCCATTATTAATTCTTGACGTACTCGTATATATGAATCCATACAATTGAAACAAAATTTACGAAGTTAAAAATAAAAAATATCTACTTTTTAATAAAATTAAGTCCTTTATAAATACATATACTACGTAAATAAAATAATAAATTTTAATCGTACATTAGTATCTTAGTAAGGTTTAAAAAAATTAACAATATTTCAAAATCTTAATTTACATTACACTTTAAGACTTTATGTAATTGAAAATCCAAATATAAACAGGTTAAACTATAAGAGTGTGTTCTTTTCATCCATATTTTCATTTGACCAAAGCATGACCCACTACATTGCAATATGACACATGACGATTTGAGGCTAATCACTGAGCGTTACGCACCGTTAACGAATCGATAATATGTCCTCTAAGTATGAAAATGCATTACGTATTGAATTTATATTTTCTTTGGCGTATTTTACTCTTGTGGTACGTAGTGTATTGGTTATTTGGTTAAATCATTTTAGATGTATTCAATTATTTTAAGGTCATTGTGCTACAATGCGATGGAATCGGGCTGAATGTTTAACTGAAATAGTAAAACGTTCATTTTATTCTATTTAAAATTAAAACAAAATCTATTTTACTTATCGTCACTACATTTTAATATTTATATTAAAACTTTTCTTAAAATCATCTTAACATTATTTTTTACTCGACTACGGATGATTTTGATTAAGTGTGACTAGGGGCGCTCCTTGTTAAACTTCCATCTTACGGGCTTTACGAAAATTAATGCCAGTGGATCACTAGCTTCATGACGTAGTATTGTGAACGCTGTATACTCTGGCCGTGCAAATCTTTCTCGGGAGAACGTCGACCAGTGCCGAAATCTACTTGTGTCTTCTTTATATGGGGTAAAATGAACCTTGTTGAGTTGAACCCCCAGAAAACACAAGTCTGCGCGTTGTTCACTAAAAAAACCATTTGTCGTATCACCAGTTTTTGGGAACACTCCTCTTAAAACCTTTTCAAACGACTGACCACTGCCAATATCGCGTTCACGCGTTCATTTAGAAAGAAAGGCCAATTTGGCCTCGAAAAAACTGGAGGTCACCTACAGAGCGAGTACCAGTACTTCACGCCAAAACACCGTTTGGACATTTATGAGGCCCAGGTCCAACCTCATATGGAGTACTGTTCTTACCTCTGGGCTGGTACTCAGCTGGTATCAGTTTAGCTAGCATACCATAGATCGCATACAACGTAAAGCCTTTCGAATCGTTGTGGACCCAATGGCCTGTGAGAGGCTTGATACTTTGACTCAATCCTCATTGTGCCTTCTCTCTCTCTCTCTCTCTCTCTCTCTCTATATATATATATATATATATATATATATATATATATATATATATATATATATATATATATATATATATATATCTCTTAAATTTATATTATTACGTTTTTTTATTGATATTAATTAAGTCCAATAAGTATTTTATTTTAGTCCAATAAGTTTTTTATTTCAGTATTATGTAAAACAACAAAGTTGAATTCATAATTTTAAGCGTAACATACATAAATGACATTATAAAATTTCTATACCAGTTTTGAATTTTATATATATAATCAAGTTCATTGCTATGTCTTCAGATAGTCCTAATGGCGATGCAAACAACAAAAAGAAACATTCCATCAAAAAAAGGTTTAAAAGGTTTTTTAATGTAGTTTAGATAATTTTAAATATTTTTTCGCCGATTGTAATCAAGTGAAAATCATAGATAATAAACATTGTTCACAAGATAATATATGTTGGTCTAATAGTTCTGAAAAAATAAATATATATTGTTCAAATCAATACATGAATTCTCATGAAGATCAGTAATCTAACAAATCATCAGTTTACGTAGGTAGTTGTAAATTATTTAATGATCAGAATTGACGACCGTGTCAAAATGAAAGTGGCCAACTTCACGACATTGATTCAAGTTATTAGTTGAAAAAATTACATTCCTCTTGAAGTAAAAAGTTAAGTTAAATTAAGCAAACAATAAAATTAAAACAAGTTATAAAAAGAAATTTGAATTACCAAAAAATATATATATTGATAAGGTTCAACAACTTTGACACTCCCCCATTGTCTTTCACTGATCTCTGTTCCAAGTACTTTTCATCCTTTTGGTAAATCGTCCTATATCTTTTTTTTTTTGACAAACATGACGATGAACAACTATGATATTTAGTAAATGTTTAAAAATACGTATTAAATAATATATACTCCCGTAGTAATAATGACAATCTCGTAGAAATAATATACAATTTCTTTTTTTTTTTATTTCAGTCGCAGATACATACGGGCTAAGTTTGCAAAAGCACGTCTAACCAGCACTCTTTTTGATTGTGAATCTTACGTCAAGAACTTAGAAAATCTTTATATGAAAATGTGGGATCGTTATGAAAGTGGGAAATTGCCAGATCATATAAAAGCAACGTAAAAAGGAACAAATATGGTTCGATATTAGGTAATATTTCTAACTTTAATATACTAAGGTGCTTGTTTTTTTTATGAGATGATTATTCATCATCTCATAAAAAAAATGAAATTTACTTAAATATTATTATATAAATATTAGTATATAAACTAACGCAATATTTATTCTTAAATTGATTTCGTAAAACTTCGACATCTTCGACTCGTGCATATAAAATACAAACATTTAACATTATGGATATTTTATTATATAAATATTTAAAAACTAACTACCATCTAGTTTAATAAGATAGAAGAGATAAAAAAAGATATAAGACTGAGTAAAATTTCTTGTAGGCATCGCTAGATGGAACTTATTTAAACAATGTTCATCAGAAAGTATTTAATTAAATCAATTTTACTACGTCTATTTATTCTGATCAAAATATTTTAAATACAAATTGCTATTAAAATATTTATGTTTTTTCATTTTGGAATATTTATCAATCTTTAAGCCATGTTACTTGACTATATTGATTCAACTTCAAGAATGTTTACCTAAAAGCTTCTACTTTATACTACTAGATGGTGTTTTCCAGACATTATTAGTAATAAATTACATTATCAAACAAAATTATGTATTTTATGATTAGAGTAGAAAGTAGTCTCGGTAAGAAACATGGAGTAACTACAATGAAAGTTAATTTTATGTATTTAATTAATAAAAAAATAAATATTGTCCTCCACTCTGTGTAGATCTAAGGTATATAGTATTATGCCGTGTGATTCCGGCTTAGAATAGGATCACCCTGGTACTAATGGTGTCGTAAGAGGCGACTAAAGTACGTGTGGGAGAGTCACGTTGTCAGCAATGGCAACACGCATGGGCAGACTCGACCGGATTATTACCACCCCCGCCATTTAAGACCGGCGTTAAGTAGTGGCTTTGGCCACTGAGTTTCGCATTAAGTAATGCCGGGCCCCGGTGCCCATCCACTGTATAGACCGGCAACGCTCCTGTAGCTCCTCTGGTGTTACACGGGGCCATGGGCGACGGTGATCACTTACCATCAGGTGACCCGTACCCTCGTTTGCCGTATCTTTTACATAAATAAAAAAAAAGGAATACATTTCATAACAAAACATATATTTCATAATTATTAATAGTTTCCTTTAACATGTTAATGTTAAAGCAGTGTTACTTAACTATGATATGTACACGAGTGTCGAGTTTTTTACGAAATCAAGTTAACAATAAATGTTGCCTCAGTTGATTTTTTATTGGCCATCGTTTAACTAATTATATTTACAAATATTTTAAATCTACTTATTTATAAAAACACAAACAATACGCAAAGTAATAATAATAATACACAATTCTTGGAATAACATATATTGGAATTTACTTTATTATTATTGTTGTTAGATGTTCTTACATTTCACTTTCCTCTTTAAACGTTCAAAACGTATCGTAAGAAAATTATATTTCAAATTATAGTTAATTATTAATTAATTTATCGTGACTACTCATAATTTTTTTGAGAGTAAAAATGTCGTCGTAGGATGTTTTAGGAATTTTAAGTTTATTGATAAGCGAACAGAAGATTTCACTTTTCTGTTTTATTTTACAGTTAAATTTAAACGAAACTGAAGAATTTTAGCATATTTCTCCGTCCACAATGGTGAAGAGAAGTAAGCGGTCGTTCAACTCTGCAAATTGAGATCAAAAATATTTTATTAAGGAACCAGACGAAATTGAATAAAAAAAGAAAAATATATCGATGTCTACTTTTTAATATTTAATTATGTAGATACATTGTATAATAAAAACACAGTTTACTAATATTTATAATTAATAATATTTATCTTATACAAAAACAAGGCCTATAGTGGTGCAAGGGCAGAAGCATGTGACTGCGATAGGTTATGGCTTCGATCCCCACTCGAAATAATGAAATATTTAATAGTATAAATTTCTTCGGTCCAGTAACAAGGAGTTTCTTAACACCAGGTTTCTAAGTTGCCTCTGCCTAACCTGCCATGTGCAGTATACAGCGTGAAGCTGAAAAAATAAAGAGAAATAAAAAAAAATTAAATAAAAAATTACAACTATTGTATAGTGTATCAGTCACGGTTTTACTTAATTTACTATTGATTTCAAATTTACACCGCCTATAAATGTGTATTATTCAAAGAGGAAAATAGTTTATATAGCTAACTACATTATTTATATTTCTAATTTTTATTATACTACTTTTTATCAAAAAAATATAATTTGAATCGTTATAATTTGAGTTATACTATGGTGAATAGGATGGGGAAATGATAAAAAACAATTTATTTAAAATTTTATTTCCTTGTTATTAATAATATACAGACACTAATGAGACTAAATATTTATTATAATATATTACATTAAAAGATATAACTATTGCTATCTGAATTTCATTTAATGTGTAAACTTCCAAAAGTAAAATATTATAACTTGAAAATAATAAAATCCAGTTGAAAATAATAACTTAATACTTAAAAAATTGTACTATAATAATATGTGTTATAGAGATGTAACTCCTTTTGCAGAAGTATTAGGCAAATTAACAAGATCGTATTGATTATATTTATTAAAAAAAATATTATATATTTTTAATAATATATAATTGAAAAAAAATATTATATTATTTAAAAAAAATCATATAGGTATTTGAATAAATTTCGTTTAGTTTGTAAATATTTAAATATTAAAGAGGAGCAAATCGTATCGTTGGCCTGGAGTGTGAACCTGTACAAGTACAAGAAACGCTAGTAATTTTAAAAAGCTATGAGTACAGTTTTTCTTCTTAATTTCGAAAACTATTTTGTATATTTTACTATATAAAATGAATAAAGATTGGTTTTTCTACACTTTTAAACAGTATAAAATGTTAAACAGTATAACGCTATAAAATAATTGAACAAGTTTACATTCTAAGCCGACGATATTACGGATTAAAAATATATTTTTTAACTCAACTGCGATAGGTACAGAATATTAATAATCTCATAATGAATTTGTGCAAATATAACATTCGCTTGAGTAAAATGATTATTAATTAAAAATGTGGTCTTAGTTAATTGTTAATACTCATTGAAGTTGGAATATTCAATAAATAATCAAGAAACATGTTAACTTGTTTTTTTAAGATTGAAAAATAGTGCTACAAAAAATGTCTTTTATCAACATACTGTTTTTTTTTATAATTTATATATTTAGTAAATTATATAATATTTTAAATTGTAATTTCCTATAAAAGGATATCTTATATAATTTGGAAATAATTTATCATATTTTCTCTATATGCTTTATTTTCTTATATACATTAAACGATTTGTCCTAGCAACGATTGTTTTATTTGAAAGCCTAAGTTGAGCCATTTTTGCTAATTATACCTTAATTATTTTAAGTATAGACATTGTATAATTTGACTAAAGATATAGATGAGAAAAAAAATGAAAAGGTGGACGGTTGGGCGCAGTAGGCAATGTGTTAAGGCAATAGATAAGAACAAATATTTGTAAAAAACTTACAAATTTTTATGTTTATCTTAAAAGTTTACTGCAATTTTGTGAATCCCAACTTGATTTTTTTTAAAAATATATTAAATTTTAAATTCTTAAAACAAGTGTTACAATTGAATGACAAATAAAAAATAAGAATGTAGCAATTAAGATAGATTTTATTATTTTATTGTTTAATAACTAATAGATAGGTATTGAGGGAATTGATTAGAAGTACATATTACGGTGATTTCACGCTATATTACTACTATATTGAATGAATAAAGGGTAGGATTAATTGTATGCTATTACTTAACGACCACATATTAGTATCGAGACGCTATATCTACTTTGAAATTATCTTTAATTGAGCTTCCAAGTTGAATTTCAACATAGCAAACACATCTAGTGCAAGTTTATCACAGATTTTCAAAGTATGTTATTTGATGTAATAATAATCAGTGATGAAGATAATATTTCATGTGAAATAAATACTAAGAAAGTCTTCATTGAAAAAAATATATTTATGTAGAACTTTCAAAGGATGTATAAATGTATCCTATATTAATGTATCCAATATTGACACTGTTTACTGGCAGTTGACATATTAAACAGTAACTGCTTAAAATCAACAAGGTTAATGTGGTTTTTATTAAAAAAAAAACTAATGGAATCTTGTGCGTGAATCGGCATTTCTATTTCATCGCGTTAAATATAATCTTATAATTTATTGTAACATAAATATTAGCTTACTGAATTGCATTACTTTATTCTATTTTATTATTGCACAGTGGTAGTTATGAATCCATTTGGCTTCGATCGTAACTTTAAATTCAGCCATATGCTACCATTGCCTTGTACGTGTCCAGTATCCATAGCATTAGTGTACTTTTCGATAATTTATATAGCACCTATATATTATGAGAATTAACCACATTTTTGACAGTGTCTAGCTAAAAATTCACAACATTATGCCTTTTCTTAAATCGTTTTTATATAAAACTAATAGGTTTATCTCTAGAAAATGCTAGCGTTATTTGAATATGATATAAAACGACTATCAATTTTCGCCTTATTGTGCATGATTTATGAAAAGGTGTTTTTTCATGTATATAATATTTTCATATAACTACGTAAGTAATTAAATTTGATGATCTTAGATGAGCAGAAATGATAATAATAGATACTTAATATAAATATTTTTCGGAAGAACGGATTCATTAGTTAGCCCACTGACAATATTTTTTTGTTACTGACCTAATATCTTCCAGCGTCCAACACCATTAGTTGAGTAGATACGTTACCGTTCAATTTATTATACATGCAGTTGCAATGTAGTTAAAATTGGAAACACTCAATTTTGTATATATATATATATATATATATATATATATATATATATATATATATATATATATATATATATATATATATATATATATATATATATATATATATATATATATGGTAAAAATATTAACATTACTTAAACTTATTATAATATGCAAGTGATTTATGAACGTGCGTAAACAAATATGAAAATATGAACAATTATAAATATTCTTTCTTATTAATAACATACACATTACTTACATACTATTAGCTAAACAGACATTTTAGAATTTCGTTTCGGAGAATATTATAGTCCTACATCCAAACATTAAGACTTTCTAATCTTTTATATTATATTAATATCTAACTAAATTTACTATAATATACGCTTCTCACCGTTAAGTGTTTTTTTTTTTGTGAAATACGATATATTGTTATACTCTGACAAGATATTTATTTATAATGAAAGTATTCTTAAATATAACAATTCTTAGATAATTTGACAATTATATACATTTCTATAATATGGTCTATTCAACTATTGTTATTAAGATTTCCGTCTGCATTTTATCTATGAATATGAATACAAAATTAAAAAAAAATATTTTAAATCATTTTCATCTTAGAATGCAAATTTTTACAATATGGCACAGTGAATGGAAAAACAAATAAATAAATTTTAATAAGTAAAGAATAATATATATTTTTTATTTATAATATGTGAACTTTACAGTTTCTGTTGCAAAGGCAGCATTTTATGCTACTTTATTATAAAAACTGTTACAATTATTGACCGTAAACCTTAAAAAGGGTTCCATAAGTAAGTATTATCCATGTTGGAATATTTAGCAGTATGAATGAAGGTATTTGGAGTTTCAAATATTAATATGGTTCATAATCTAAAAGCGTCTATTAAATGCTTTTGTAAGAGATCGTAATTGATCGTCATAATCTTTTCCTAGCTTTTTTTTATTTTTTCTAATAAAAACATTCAATAATTCCTTAAGGAACCCAATGCCTCCGTTATGTTTGGTGTACATTCGTAGCTGAAGACAGGAGTTCTGCGGTTCAGACAATCGAGGGATAGTGTTTATTGTTAATGGAGGAAGTGTCATCCATTGTCATATGACAGCTGCAATAACGCCGTAACGTGGATATTATGATCTATATATTAATATTAAAATGATATTACTCATCTGTTAGACAGAAGCTAGTCTAATATTCGTATATAGATTTATTATATACCAACGTTACCGAGTATTAACAGCTTCAAGAATAAGCTCCCAACTTTAACAACTTTAGTTTCTAATGCTCAATATTGCAGAATCTACACGAGCATTGACAGGTAGCGAGCAGAACTACGTTGAAAAGCTTTGCATTTTCTACATAATTGTGCAACACTAAGATATTAACTATCTGTAACCTTTATGTCTAATATCAAAATTACTAATTCAATTATTTTGATTGCAAAATAATTAGACTAGAATAAGCATGGAAGGATAAAAATAAATTCACAATTTTAATTCTACTTCATACAATGAGGCTTATAATGTAATATGTGAAAAAGTTAAGTTAGCAACAAGTTAAGTAATTAAAATATCCGTTTTTAGAATGTATATTATAAAGGTTTTTTTTTTCATTTTAGAGTGTTGAGAGTTTAATGATCTTTACGATTTGTTTATTTATTATTTATTTAGTGTTGATTAAGTAGTAGAAAAATTAACGTGTAGCGTAAAGGTAACACATGCCTATATGATTTATTAATATTGCACATGCACTCTACAGGTGAAATCAATAATATTATTCAACTTATAGAAAATTTATTATTTTACTTTTGTAATGTTTTTATCGTTTTTAAATGATATCGTTGTTACTAAATGTTTAGAAAACCAATTTTTTCAAAATGTTTCAGAGGAAAGGCTTGCCTGAATAGTAATCTAAGAATAGTAAAGTTATTTTACTTGAATCACGAATTTTGTCTTCCTTATTATTGTAATTATAGATCTATAATGTTTAATGAAATACATTTATATAAATATTATGTAAGATCAAAATTCAAGCAAACTTTATAGCTTAAAATATTGTAAGTAATATAAAATAATTATCATGCATTTTTCCAATGAAAAAAGCTATATCGATCGCTCAATCAAGACATTAAATTCATGATACATTTATATCTTTATAAAATGAAGCTATGACAATCAAATTAAATAATAATATATCAATGTCTTTGTAATGGTTTGCAACTACAATTAAAATAAAATACCTAGTGATATAATAACAATAATATAGATTTTGCAAACAATAAACAAGTCTAATTTTTCAACAAAAGTACAAATTCTACTAATTAATATTAATAATTTAAGCGAATAAGTTGAGCATCAGATATATATTACAATAATATGGCAGTCCACTCATTTTATGATAAAGTTTGGAACAGGCATTTAGAAAGTGGTAAAAATTTAATTTTAGGAACTTCAGTGCTATAATATTCCAATTTGTCAAAAAACATCATATATGTTTCTCGTTATCATTATAACAATTTTTAATTTTAAAACATCAAATTTGACCCAAAATCAATTTAATTTATTGTGTTTTATAGATAATTTTTAGAATATAATAGAAGTCTAATTTAGAGTCTTAAGTATAACGATTCAGTCGATTGCTCTACATCAGACTACAACAAAACTAGTAGATCTTACAAGTTATGTGAATTTATCATTACTCGTATCGTTCAAGTCTTTTATTTACAAATAATTATTTACGCGTTTATTTTTAAATATATTTCAATTTCTAAACGATACTACTTAATATCTACAGTACTGAAACTAATTTACGTAGTTCAAAAGTTTAAATAGAATGCTAGAGAGTTCTAAATTCATAAGTTTTTTTTAAATATTTTACTGTAGCACTAAATGTTTCAAATTATTATAATTTTAATAAAAATGAGTGGATGCCAAAAATACGCCCTCTATTTATCTTCTTCCAGAAGGACCAGATCGTCAGCCACGACATCAGACACGTGAAGGTATATAATCCAGTACATAAGATTAAAGCAGACGAAGCAAACTGGGAAAACAATGCGAGAATATTTGTCTATATCAGACGGTGTCATGCCCAACAGCTTTGTTATGTCCTGAAAAATATAAATCTTCATTAACACTAGTTTACTAGTGAACAAGTACATTCCATAAATCATGATAACATCACTTTTTAAATAAAAAACGCTTAACAGTGGACGAGAAAGAGTAAGATTTAATATTTAAAGTTTGGCTTTCGTGAACATTTTAGTATACGTTAGTCATTATAGGAAAGAGCACGCGAGGCTCAATTCGCACGGCGCTGATCGCAAGCACAATATAACCGCCCAGCGACTTTATAATTATGAGTTTTTCAATAGGAGTTACCTTTCCAGGGTGAAGTATGTGCGGAGGTGGACCAGGATTGTCTTCGTCTCCTGCTCCCCTTCCTCCATTAATCGTGTTTTCAAGAGTACCACCTTTCGAGTGTGCTTTCGGGTCGTGAACTTTGAAACGAACCTCCTGAAATGAAATTAAAAGATTTTTGGGCGTGAAAAAAAAATACCGATCTTTGTTAATTACGAATGTTAAATCATTTACATCAGAATTTCCTTTTTCTACCAAATTTGTTTTTACACTATGTTAAATTTATTATATTTTATTCTGCAGGTCTACGGTTAAATTATAATTTTATAATTTGACCGTAGACCTTCCAGAAGAAAATCATAAAACTATGTTTTCATCATTTAACCGTAGAATGTAAATTTTATTATTTTGGCATAGTGATAATTAGTCCAAGTTACAGCAAATGTCAACAGAAACATCCAACCCTTGTATGTTATTATTGATCTTCAGAACACTGTTGAGTGTTTAATCACATTTACAATATATTTAATGTTATATGTAACGTTAAGCTAAATAGATGATAAATATAAAATTCAAGAATAAAGATAAAAATGTTGCAGACATTTAGAACTTACCGATGGTCTCCCTGGTGGACATCTATTCAATGTTCCCATTTTAGAAAGAGTATGAGAGTCTCCGAGAGGAGGGCAGTCAACGGGAACCTTCTTTTCTGATGCAATTTTTTGAATGGCTACAAATCTTTGTTTCCTCATCTGTATTCTTTTCGCCATATATCCCACGGTTGCATATTCTGTAAAGATAGAGAATCTCGTCCATATTAATGTGCTCCACGAATACTCCATCGCATCCGAACACGAAATAGTCTGTAGAAAATTAACAAGTAAAACATAGCAATCGCTTGCACATTTTTTTTAAATTCGCAGATATTGTTCTCACATTAACTTCGCATCTCATAAAAATTAAATGATTATAATGATCACTAAAGTGATTTATATATACAGTAATATTTACCTAATAAACTGGCGAACACCATCACGAAACAAGTCCCTAGGTAAACGTCAATTGATTTCACATATGAAATTTTAGGCAAGGCGGCATTTGTTGATGACATAAGAGTAGTCATAGTCAGCACAGTGGTCACACCCAAAGCTACGCGTGCGGGAGTGGCGTTGCGGTTCAGCCAGAATGAGACCCACGATATTATAACGATTAAGCCAGACGGAATATAGATTTGAATTAAATAATATCCCATAGAACGTACAAATTGTATTTCACATGCCAATCTTGAATAATTTCCTGTAAAATGTTCCAAAAATCATATTATATTTTGTATAAAGTATTGAAGAAAATATAAAAAAATGTATACTTTGTCATTCATTATAACAAACAATTGATTATTCAATATGGCTATCTAGCCTTCGTGTAAAATTTCTAAGATACTTTAATTACGTAGGTTAATTAAACTAAAAGGTTTAACCAAATTTCACTGTCAACTTTAAAAACTAATCAAGTAAGAGGAAATCACTTAAAATAAACGAACGTTACTAAAACACACAACTCAGTGTTGTTAGTGCAAAAATACAAAAGCAGGACGTGAAAAGATTCGTGGCTGTTTATGTTCAGTGTTTCACGTTTGGTAATGATCGTATTAGTTTTCGTCCGTCGCCTACTTTTAGATTTCCCCGCATTTAGTACCTGTCGTGAGAGAGATTTCCATAGCTCGCTGCCGATGGCCCAGAACCTTGAACTGCGGCAGGGACACCTCGCTCGACACACCCACAGAGTTGGGCCCCTCGTTCCATTTGTATCGGATGTCCCGCATGGTGTAGCCGACTGTGCGCAGCGGATACATAAATGAAAAACCCCAGGCCCATCGCAATGGGTTTTGAATCTCGAGTCTTATTCGGTCGGGGTGAGAGCGGGGTTCGCGAGCTTGGCTTCGCGCGTCTTGTCGTGCGTTTGTAATGTCGTAGTTAGCGTGTGAGCTTAGTGTCGCGTTTCGATCGTCTGCACACGGGCTGAGGGAGACGGGGTCGGATGCAAAAATGGATGGACAATGCTTGGACAGCGGGCATTGCGAAACTGGTTACCTGTTGTGAGTGTTACAACGGTGGCGCTCTGCCGGTGACCCAATACCCGGAACTGTGGCAGCTGGACTTCGTTGCTCATGCCCACGCTTAAGAGTCCGTCCTTCCAATGGTACCGAATGTCTCTCATAGTGTACCCGACTCCGGAGACATGCCAAACACACAAAACGCTATCACTTACGCTGTGAAGCATCGCGTACCCTCATGGCTGGTGTCGGTGAGACTCGCGGACACATTGGGTGAGACTTGAGCGAGCTGAATCGAGTCCTCCAAATCTAATGCACTCGTATCAACTCGGTATGGATGATAGAAAAATATAAATCTACAAGATATATCTATTAGGTGAGAACGTAAATATAAATGTCTACTGGAAAAAAGTGTATAAACAGTGAATAAAATATTTAACAATAAAAAATATTAAAAGCGTTTGTATGCTATTAACATGCTGATATTGGTGGATAGTGTATGAAAGCGTGGGTGCAATATGGCCGATGACGTTGATAACGTGATGAGCGAGGAGTGGTGACGCGCGTCGCTAAGGTAAGCGGGATACTCGGCGAACTGGGACGTGCGAGGGTGGGGGTGCAGGGTGCGTGGGTGAGCGTCCGCGAATACGGCACAGCCCTCGTGGCTTGTCAGACCCGCAGCCGCCGTACCCCGCCTCCTTCGGCCCACTCGGCTGACACAGCGTCGATGTCTCAATATCATTTCTTTCGCTTAATGCTCGTGAGGAGAAAGGCTTACTATTTACGGGTCTACCTTCTGCGGGTGCTGTATGCGAGAAGGAGACATTCCAATTTATGAGAACACGAGGGTAATCACAGCACGTGTCGACGAATAAGTTGTACGCTTGTGCTCACAGGGTATCCCTGATAGCATCTGTGATACAAGAAAGTGGTCACAACACAATATCTGTAAGCCTAGTGAGAATTTGCACTGTGGTAAGAATCAAATCAATGATTGCTTTAGGTGAACACACGCACATTTCTTATATACGACTTGTTATTATTATTTTTCTATCATCAGAAATATTTTAGATTCGCATTTCAAATAGGTTTATAAGTATTGAAAAAAATCACCCAACGAAGACTCCGATTCATAACATTAGTAATTAGTACACAATATAAAACCACATTATACATATTATATGAAGCGTGCCTTTTAAAGCACATTATAAAAGTGTATGGATATATAATATTATGTAAATATTTAAATCAATTATAGCAATATAAATAATAGTATTAACATATATTAACAGAACTTTTTTTTTCTGTGTAATGTAAATACTTTTTCTCCCATGATATACACACAAATAAATAACATTGTCAAGATACTTACAACTCTCAATTTCTATATGACAAAGCTGTCGATCCATAGGGAAATATTGAAGGTTCATAGGACATGATGCAGTAATAGTTAATCTGAAAAACAATATACAAACTTGAATTATTATTGTGTTCATACATATATACATATTCTTCTCGTGGTATGATTTGTATTTCAAAAAACTGTTTTTTTTTATTTCAGAGGATCTTTTAAATATTCTAACGATAATTTACTATTTAATTTTAATAGTAACAGTTGTAAATTTTTGAAAAGATTATTCAGTACAGTACACTTAGGAAAGAAAAATACTAAATTTAAAATCGTATAAAAATTTGAATAAAGCAGATGTTGTTAGCGACAAAAATAAGTTGTAACAAACGTATAAAAATTTCGACGGAGCTCGGTGAGAACGAATGGCTTAGTGGTCAGAGCGCTTGGACGGATTCCAAGAGGCGCGGTTTCAAATCCTGCTTCGTTCAAATTTTTATACATTTTTAAATTTAGTATTTTTCTTTCCTAAGTGTAGAATAACACTTTAAAAATAGTAAAAATATTTAATAAATAGCAGTCTCTCTTGCCAAACGATAATTCTAACGAATTGTCTTTAGGTAGCGGAAATTTGTAAAAATCTCCCTACAGAGATGCTAACAACATAAGTAAGTTGTAACAAGCGTATAAAAATTTCGACGGAGATCGGTGAGAACGAATGGCTTAGTGGTCAGAGCGCTTGGACGGATTCCAAGAGGCGCGGGTTCAAATCCTGCTTCGTTCAAATTTTTATACGTTTTTAAATTTAGTAAGACTATTCAGTACCTGATACTCCGAGTTATAGAGCCTGAATAGTGAATGCGGATAAATTCGTTGCTTGTAGTTGCTATATGAAAATACGATTGTTTTTCATTTACAAAAAACGTATCAGGTACCCATATATTTTTTATAAACTCAGAGCCGACAGATAGCGTTTCAACACCAGGCCTCTTTTTATATGCCAAGCGAGGATCAGTCCAGAATTGTCTGAAGTAGAAATCCAGCGTAAAATCCTGAAGAGGAGAAGTAAATAGGTCAATTTGGGCTATAAGTCTCTTAGATATGTGAATAACTAAGCAATGTAAATAATTAGTAGACAGCGATCAAGTCACAGACCTCACTGTCACTGATTCGAAAGGCTATGTGAATTAATGATGATTAGTTGATTTGTTGATGTTTGAAATATAATTGTGAGAGCTATGAATTGTAGTTGCAGAAATAGGAGATTAACATATGAAAGAAAGTAGATAAAAGTAAAATTAAAAGTAATGCGCTATATAAAACATTTAACAATGCATGCGTTGATGAAGTAGCGTAGTAGCCTACATTTGGATAGAAAGGTGGTGAACTTGCACCGTTATGAATATTAACAGAAATCGTCATGAAGATTATTCTTATTCATGATATGTACGATTCAATTGAGCGAAGCTTGAACAGGGGATACAAATGCTGTGTAGTGTGACACAAAGCCTAGGTAAAGTGACGTCTATTAATGAAATGGGTGCTGTAGTGGGATAGGGCGAGGTGAGTGGGTGGTGGCGCAGGCTGGCACCCACGGCTCGATAAAGGCAATCTCTTAATAGAAGCTAATAAGCCGACAAGTACACAAATTGCCACGTGTAAATTTGATTTATTTAAAAATTAACGTTCATTGTTCTCTTGGGTCTTTGTGACTCGTATAAATACACAACCTCTCTATGGCCATGGGTCACGTCTTACTGTGACCTTCCCAGCTTTGATTTGGTTTCCACTTAGGGGTCTTTCACCCAAACGCCTAGCAGCTCAAACTAATACATACTTTGGAAGACCGGATAAAAAGTGAATAAATGTGTTAAATGGGCTCTACAATACACTAAAATACATAATATCAAAAATAATTTAAGCATGTAATATAAGTAGAACTATATATACCGGTGTTCCAAATTACTCGAGAGCGTGGAAGGTAACGATCATTAAGGCAATTTCAGTAGATACACATATACGTACATACACATCAAACTACGAAATGAGTGACGAAGAATTACACAGTCGTCGCAAATCCATAGAATATCTTTAGCTTTCTGCCGCGTGACAACCTTTGCGTTACGCATATTACGGATTTATTACAGAGTGATGAAAAAAACGAAGTGTTGACGTTAGTTGATGAATTTTTATTAGTATTTAAATTGTGTATATTTTCATAACATAAATACGAAGCACAACAAAATCATTAAGGTGCTGCAAAATTTAAAATATAAAATTATCAACATCACCACTTCGCATAAGATGATTTGTCTTTGGAATTACGAAAACTGCTGGACACACAACCTGAATATTTTTAAGGTAACGAATTGCTGTTCTTATTATGATGCCACAAACAAGTTTGTTCAGAATTGACAGAATCAGGGGACACATAATAAGAAAGCAAATTTGCGGACAAGGGCGTTTGCTGACAAACGCGGACATGCTCGCAGCCTCGTATCTAGGGCTGCTCAGCGGTCGAGTCAAGCGCGAGCTGACAGTGACGAGTACCATGAGCACTTCGGAGACGGAGCTGATAGAGAGCACATACATGGTGACGCCCACCTCCACTGGCGGACCTGCAATCAAGCCCAAGAGTGAGTCGCGCGCGCCTTGCGCCTCGCGTCGTGAAAACCAAACCAGAGGATTCGACGGACGTGACAAGATCGCAGCGGACGCCTACGCGATCGAACCGTGGACACGGGTGCTACAATGAACGGTAATGCTGGTGATCGTACTAAAGGACAAATCTTGCTATGTATGCGCTGTGTCTTTAATATTGCTTTAAATACGAAATACCATTTTGACTTCAGACAGAGAGCTGATGGAGAGCACGTACATGGTAACCCCCACTTCCACGGGTGGTCCTGAAAACGACACAATATACATAACAAGTGATCGTTTTGCGTCGCTATGATGTCGATGTCGAGGGAAGAAGTCAGAAAGTAACGTTTTGTGCTGGATAGACACAATGCGATATTTATTTCAAGCAGAAATGTTTTTAGAGCTAGATGAATGTAAATAACAGTAAGAAGAATTAGCGGCACTATTTCTACATAACGAAAATAAATTAAAATAAAAATTTAGAATGACTTCATAAGCAAATAGATAGTCAATATTTATTAGGGCTTGTTTTTTGTTCAATTAATTTTGAATAAATTCAAATCAAATTGTAAAATTCACATTTTAAAATGATACTTGCAATGGTAAATGAAATTAAACGAGTAACGGAATGAAATTTCAATTGTTTTTTGCATAAATAATTTTATATGGAGCTAGAAATTTCACTTTTTACTTTTTGTTAAAATTATAATACCGCGAGAGCTATAACAGAAGTGGATACCAAGTGAAATTTATTTTATAAAGCAAATTTAGATTTTTACTGCGATGCCGTAATTGATATTTTTATTTTAAAGCTGTGAACGTATATTTTTTTTTATTTTATATTAAAAATATTATACAATATCGATATACCATATAAAAAATCCTTAATTAAATAGATATGTATCTAAAATAATATTTTTATGTAAAAAATATTTATTCTTTTTAAGTGTTTGATGATATATAATTTATTGCATTGAAAGTATGTGATATATAATGTTTATTTTTTTTCTTACTGTAACGAGAATCCTGTAAAAATTTATAAATCCTTCGATATTTTATCAAATAATTTGGTGGAATCTAATGAAAGAACATAGTTTCGGACTTAAGGAATAAGACAAAGATCGTTCAAAATATTGGTAACTAATTTGTATATTCGTAAAGATATATACACTAAAAATCATTAATAATAATATTAAAAATTTACACAGTGAAATGTGTACCAGCAAATATAAAAATAACGAGACAAGTAATAATTGATCTGTTTAAATATTCAATTATAAAAGAAATCATTTAAAAGAAGAATTATAAAACAATTAGATTATTATAATATTGTAATACTCTGTATGTTGTTTTTTTATAATTGCTTCTACATAAAGGCCTATCGAGACGCAGGGGCAAAAGGGTGTGACAGTAAACACAACTGGTTGTGGGTTCGATCCGCAACAGAAAATGAACTTGGGCGTCCTGTCAAAATGAAGATACACATGAAAAATTTGCTTGTTAGTAACAAATAGTGAAAATAGTTCAGGGATCCCGGATTATATATATGTTCAACATATCAGTGACTTATTTGATTACACTCGGGCGTCTATTTGTAATCGGTTTGTAACACATACGTATAGTAGTATAGTATACAATGTTCCGTAGTTAAATGGTCATTTCTTTTATCTCATTTCATTCTAAGTTTCATTTATTTTACGAATAAATTATGATAGTAATAGCACATCTGTTTGGTGAACCATTGTTCTACGCCTATATTTGAAATGTGAAATCAATATTGTCACACGGTATAATTAGCTAAACGCCCTGCTACTTTATGAAATAGTCGAACTTCTTTCATCAAATCGTGCAATAATTAAGACAGGTTAATAAGTTAGATAATATAATCAAAACTTATATTTTGCTACTAAGTTAAAGGATAAAGCTGTTTACTTATTCTAAGTAAAATTTGAGTGCTAGCTAAAAGATTATGTTTTTATTTCATGTAAACATTTCATGTAATTAGAGACTACTTCATAGATCCTAACTTTTCTATGTTAAGAAGAGGCCTAGTAGTGGATGCCCGAATCTCGCCGTAATATAAAATATTTCTGGGATATTTGAAACATTTAATACATAATAATAGCGACCCAGTCCCCGCTTTGCCCGCCTTAACTATACGAGTATTTAGAGAAAGTAGATTGATTATTTTAGTATTACTTACATTGTTATATACTAAATAAAATTTATTTTATTTGTTTGTTTCTCACAAAAATTAACGTAATAGAAAAATGTTAAGTTTCTTCATACTTATCTGCAAGATGCTCACGCCAAATGCGGCTTATTCTATGTAAGTCCAGGGGAATTCCTCTTAAAAGTAGTTTAGACTCAGCTTTACGAAGATAAGCTTTTGGTTTTTTGTAGCATGATTTATAACAACTCACAATCACTATTTACTACTAAATAAATAAAATGTCGATTTTTTAGACCACATAATTCTTTCGGTACATGTAGTCCTTCATATATATTTGCGAACCTTTTTTATTTTAAAATTAATTAATTAATCATCATAAGTATCATATAAAATATTAAAAAATCGTATTGTTACCATTTTTATGCAAATTATTAGAGCACAAATTCATTTTTAGTCTCAGATAAATTATCATGTTATTCCAGTTGTAAACATCACAAATAGTTGATTCAGTGATTGCTTCTATTTACTAACCTCCATAGTTGGGTCTTACTCTTTTGTCGTAACTTATACTAAAGGAATCCAGTATCGCTGATATATTGACGTCTCCAAACATGCCCCCACCACCGGCACTGAAAATAAATAACTACATTTAATCTATGAACTCCCTTTAAAAAAAAATTGAAAACATAGAGAAAGTAAAGAAAACTATTTCATTTCTTACGTTTTAAAGAGTAAATTGACCATCATGTAATATTTGATGTATGTTTTAACTTTTTAAACAACTAAAAAAATAGTTTGATATTGGCATATAGGATAATGAAGAATTTGATTTTAATTAACGTTTGTGTTTAGTACTCAATGTCTTTTTTATGTAATATAGTAATTATTATTTCCCCTCTTTGTTTATGTGTGTATTTATATATATATATATATATATATATATATATATATATATATATATATACACACGTGTTGACAGCAGCTAGCAACAATGGAGCATTATATACATATTTATATATTATAACATTTGTTCAAAAATGTATTTAAAATGTTTTTTAAGTATATCATACAGAACATTTATGAAAAACAAAATATGAAGCATTTTTTACACTGATCAAATGATGTTATTTTTAGGCAATACAGTTTTAATTTTATAACGCACATATTAATTGATAAAATTGTAATAAAGGCATCAACAAATATTTGATAAATAATAAAAAAAATATGTTTAAATACAAAAAAAAATACAAAAAATAAAAGTAAAACAAAAAACAAAAAAGAACTCAGTTGCAAAATATTGACAAGAAAAAAACAAGAATCAACAGTCAGAGCCTATTTGAACTCCACAAAACATCTTGTGAAAATTTTAATGGTCAAAGAATAGTTTTTTATTGGACCTTTAACAACTCAAAAGCTTAAAACTTGAATGAACCACGAATGTGGACTAAGCCTACAACTTCTAATTTTTGCTATAAGGTGAACTCCGCTGAAAATACAAATTCTCTAAGCATCTTAGATACTGTGTCTGTGTGTGTGTGTGTCTTTTATCACTCATTCGCTCGTCGTCCACAAACCACTTACCATTCTCTGTATCTCTTCGTTGGGTATGCGATCAGTTAAACTGACTCCGCATATCCCATGAAGAGATCAAATCTCCACTGTATTCATCTTTCTTACACTCTTCAAAGTACATTCTGATTTATATTAGTTAACAGTAAGAATTTAGTGTGACATTTCTTTAAAAGATAGAACAACGCAAGACCTGCAAATTATGTATTTAAATAAAGTCTTAGAAAAAATGTATCAGAAAAACATTGTGTGTCACGTATGTGTCACACAAGCGTGCGACTGTACACGTCACGGGTCTCAATCCGATTCGAGGGGATAAAATATTCCTGAGCTTATTTAAAATATACTCTCTAAGCTAAATCAAATTACTTTTTACAAAAACTGATCAACTAGATCAATCTTCAAGTTCCAGGACTTATTGCTAAGAAACATTATGACACAGTATTTTTATATACAGATTTATATATATAGTTCGCCAATTTTAAGTTCTTTTATACTTGCTATTATGTATTTGTTATTTATTTCCTAGCTTGTTAAAACTAAGACGAAAGTTGGATTTTATTTTGCAAAATTCAAAACTATTTTAAACTATTTCAATTGTAATTGGAAAAGTTTTCCCCAGCATTTCATTCGAACTTTACCAGATTCTAATCAGCGATAGCGAAGATACCGATACTAGGCTGTACGGAAACTAAAAAAAATGTAGCTGAACTTTGCTTGAGTACTTTTCTATTTTTATTTTTGTAAAAAATTATGTACAAAAATAAGCATGATATGTTTATTTAATGTTGCTTATTCAGTTTTATATCACCTTATTCTACTGATAAAAGTGTAAAGGAAGGGAGCGTCTCAATATTAAGAGGCTCTTTGTGTGTATTCTGCAGCATGGAGCAAAGCTTGAAATTGCAAATAATATAATTCAAGTACCTACCTTAATTTTTTTCAATAAATGTTGTTTTATGTATTTTGATTTTGGTATGGCAACAAAAAATAGTTAACAGACTGATAAAGATTTACTAAGGTTCTGCATCCTTTTTATATTAACCTCGACTCGTCAAGGTGAATAACTTTTGCTAATGCGCTTCTTAGCAGGATACGTACTTTTTTCTTTTGTTCTTTTTTTTAGCAAGTCTATTACAGTATATACCGACTGATTGAATTACATATATTTAAAATTACATCCAAATCTATATAAAGGTTAGAAAAATAGAATAGTTAAAAATAGAAAGATAGCACATCAAGTTATATTAGTGTAATATAAAGCTTAAAGGTTAAATAAAATCAAAGATACGTGATCCACAAAAAAATATTAACGAGTAAATAAATATTTTCAACGAGCAAATTAAGAATACATTTGGCTTCGAAGTTAAGCCTGATTAAAAAGTGAAATATAAATTTTACAGTTGCACCTCGAAAACACATTTCATTGTTTTAAGATATATAATATTTTATGAAATGTAAATGGATCATCTGTAAATAATATGTTAAGCTTCGTAATAATTTGATGGTGAAAAATTCAGATATGCTGTGGGTTGGGTTTCATTTTAGGGTTGTTATGTAGTTGTTGCTGTTTTAATAACTTTCAATAACGATTTTAAAATTGCGCTAATTTTTTTTATCACTTTAAGTCAGAAAAATATAAAATAACAACACTTTGAGTCAAAAAGAGCTTGGCGTTATAAACAAAGACGTTATTAAAATCTTAAATCATTAAGAAGATTTTCAGAGTAAAAAATATAGGATTCAAATTTTCAAAATATTAGTCCTAGCTTATACATACATATAAATAAAATTAAAGTCTCTCTCTCTGTGACTTGAAAATCAACGTGTTTTTTAAGTATAAATAAGCATATTGTTATTTACATGATACTAAAACACCAACAATTTTTCCTAGGAAAATGAGCAGAAATCCACATCAATTAATATTTATTAAGTGTAAAATATGTGTGATATAACAATATATTTTTTTTTAGCTTTATGCTGTATCCTGCACATGACAACGTAAGCAGAGAGAACTTCGGAACCTTCGTTCCGTACCTCACTTTCAGCGGTATTTGGGGAATGCACGTTGAATGGCGGAACTTAACGCCGCGCATTGCCTTGTTACCAGAGCTAAGTAATAAAAATATTAAATAATTTATATAAAAATATTAAGTATTTCACTACTTTGAGTGGTGATCTAACCCACAATCTGTCGTTTACAGTCCCTACGCTACGACAAGCTTCGAGTTTGATAATCTTATAGATAACCATAATAAAATAATAATCAACCAAAGAAATAAGTAATAATAAATGGATATATTAAATACTTCAAATGGACAAAGCTAGGCGGGAGTCACTAGTGATTTAATACAAATTAGATTTCACATACTCCTAAGTCAAATATTACGAAAATCTCGCAGTACAAAGTAAGGCGTTTCAAATGAAACAAATCGATACTTCTACAGCACTGAATCCATTTATCATGATGAACACACTCACTGAGCTCAGCTTTGCTATCAATGTATTTCCATATGACTAACTCATATTTTAATTAATCGTAATCTGGAATAAGGGTGCTAGAATACTGATTTTCTATAAACAGTTACAAATGACGCATCTAAATGAGAATCAGCTACCTAAAATTAGATTTACCGGGAAAACGGTCGCATAGAGCCTACCGCGCAAGGCCCATTTTCGGAGTGTCTTGCTTCTAAACAAGAAACCTTATTATTCGGAAATAAGAACGCTTATTGTACATATCAAAGATGATGCCTTTTTCTTTTCTAACATTCTGGGTATCACGCAGGTACGTGTAAGATGAAAGATGCGGATCTAAAGTTATCTCAAATATAAATTCCAGAGTCGAATGGCCGCATTGATCAAGCTCAAGAAAAAATAAATAATAAAGAACATATTGAAGCAATTGCAATAGTAATAGAGTTAAAGTACTCTACAAGACGTAATTACTGTACTGTACTTATAATTAAGATTTTCTTTTTAATATTTAACGTAGAAAATAAAAAATTGTTCATCAAATCAGAGAAATATGTTTATTTAAATAGTAAATCTTGTTGTACTGTTTACTTAGCTTCACGCTATATCCCGTACATAGAAGCAGAAGGAACTTGCGAACGTATTGTTAAAACACTCCGCTGCGTTCTCCATTTTCCGCTGATTTAGACAAATTGCGAGTTGAGTGGCGGAACTCAACGCCGGCAGAATTGTGCCTTGTTACCAGATCGAAAAAATAAAAATATTAAGTAAATCATTTGAAAATATCAAATATTTCACTTTTTCGAGTTGGAATTTAACCCACAACCTATCGATTTTAGTCACGTCACACGCTTATGCTTCTACACTACAACAGGCATTAAACTAAATGGTTTATAATAAACAAAAATAATAATAATAAAACTATTTCATATATGAGAATCAAAATAATTCCTGAAAATATTTTTACCCAGTAGAAATTCACAATGTAAACGTTTCCGAGCGTTTAAAATGCATGCATTACCGATACAATACCGCAAGTTGTGCTAGCCGCATAGGTTAACATTGCGTCAATCGTTTATCCCTAAATGCTGCAATAAATTGCCATACATTTACAAATTGCTATTCCATAAATTTTAACGAATAAAACGTAGATAACATTGTGAATGCGACGTATCTATAGTTAATATAAAATTGTATGATATACCCGATATGATATTAATTTGTAAGATTTCTAAATGAATGCAATGTGATTAATTTAGAGGTGACTTATATTAAAGTGATACACGTGTATAGACTAAAGTAATTTTTTAACCTTTCTTTATACATTCGATAAAATTACAGTATATAATATAACATATATATTAAAATAAAGAAAAATGGTGCATACCAAAATATAAAAGTTCGGTCATCATTTGTACATTAAAATAAGCCGCATTTGACAGGAACATCACATACTGGGTCGTACATTTTGGGTCTCCGAGGCTGAAGGATCAATATTATAATGTTCCGCAACTACCTAGCTTGCGTAGTTCTTTGATACAGTAAGTAGCAAGTATCCTTATATTTTAATAATAACGATCGTTTTCAAAAATATTTAGTTATGTAATATGTATAAATATAAAGTAAAAATAAACATTTTCAATGTGATTTTCTTAATTTATTTGGCTATCAGAAATTAAATTTTATGGATGAGAACAGATGATCGTTGCTGAAAATATATGTAGATATTTTATTAGCAGTGATGGCAGGCGGAACCCGGGAATTTAGTATTAGAATAATGACTTATTTTGACACTTCCTTACCACCTTTTCACCGAACTCTCGATCCATTGCTTATTGAGTGGCATTCAACTCCGCCTTCTGAATCATTACCAACCCCCCCGAGTGGAAATCATACCCACGAACTCCGGAGTTACTATCGCTCGCTTGCGCCCTGCACCACGGTCGGTAAGTAGGTCAGATAAAGGAACAATGGATAAGGAAACGAGATAAATTTGGAAAAATTACAGGAAAAGTATGCAAATTCCTATTATGCCTTAAAAATATTATATATACTAGGTACTGTGTAGCAGTCAACATCTGTGGACACTTTATGAATTGCAATATGCGTATATTTTAATCTGCAGCGGGGGTCATTAAAAGTGTTATCAACAGACACTTTGTCAACTTTGTTGTAAATATATGAAGATATGTCCATAATTTCCTTAATAAATGAGAAATAAAAAATATTAAAATCTTGAATATCAAAATCGAAGCCTAACGCTACGTGCAGAGAACAACAGCTGTACTACTACTGAGGACGGTCTTATCTCCGATGCGCAATGCGAACTTCGTACAACGTAGACTCTTCAATGTTGTAAAACATTGATATTTTTGCAATTAATTGCTTAATATTTTATTAAGCTATATGAGAGATTGACGAAATTGAAACTTTTTTCTTGATTACGCGGCTTTTGCAAATATTAAGTTTGCGAGAATTTTAAAAAAATAACATGTTTTTATATCGGTTTTATTTTTATGAAAAACTAAGTAAGGTAAGACACGGCGTAGAGTTCCACCACTCAAAACGCAATATCCCTTAAATTGTACATAAAATGCTAAAACCGAGTGTTTAATATAAATTTCCATGAGGAGTTATATTGTTTTAAAATAATTAACACATTTTTTTAACATACATCACATTCGTACTTCTCCGTGAAATCCATTGATTTTAAAACCATTTACGATATGTTACCTAGAATCGTAATTAGTGTAGGTATTCTCGTGTTTTATTATCTTCTATAGTGTAATCGTAACAGATAATCCTTGTGAATATCGATAGTTATGATATCGATAATTGTAGCATTTTTTTTTTAATATTGATTAGGTATATTACTATATTATTATTATACTTGCTATCTCTTTTATATAATGTATGTGTTACTATAAGTATAAATGTACATATCATAATAATACACTACTTTCAATCTTACTAATTATGCTTGTATTAAACCTCTATAAAAGGTATCTAGATTATGTTTGTACAAAAGACAAGCAAAGTTACCATAAAGAATATACGTAGCTGAGTATAACATACACATTCGTAGCACATGCGCAATGAAAACACCAATAAAAGCGTTTTATTCAAGAGATAGATAAACTTAACTCATAGTTCTATGTCTGCTTCTAATATTTGTATCATTAAAATTACGTTTTTTTTAAAAAATCTGAGTATACATATATATATGATGACAATATTGAGATTCCGTTAAATATGATATTATAATTCTTTTTTTTGTTTTTTTTTCTTCAGCTTATCCCGCACAAGGCAGGGTAGGCTAGGGAACCCGGAAACCTAGTGTTAAGACACTCCGATCCACTTCCGTTCCCCACTTTCCCGAATTTGAGGCATTGTGTGTTGAGTGGCGGAACTCAACGCCGTGCTTTGCCGTATTACCAGAGCGAAGAAATGAAACATTAAATATTTAAATTGAAAAAATTAAATATTTCATGTCCTCTAGTGGGGATCGAACCCAGAACCTGTCGGTTACAGCCACACGCTTATGCTGCTGCGCCACGACAGGCCTCATAATGATATTATAATTCAAACATAAATGTGATAAAGTAACATTAATAAATCATTAATACAATAGTATACAAACAATACCAGAGAGCAAATTGAGCTAACGGCTTAAATTAAGTGATTTATATTGAAGTATACACAGACAATATCACAAATGGATACGTTCACGTGAAGCCATGTGAGAAATCCCGCAAACTATGCACATGCAGTGTTAGAGCAAATTCAATATCCATATTGTGGCTGTAAATTTTACAGACTTGCTTACTATTATTGAGGTCTGTCGTGACTTTAAACGCATTGGTTTTCGGTTCAATCTCTAGCGAGGGAGGAAGTGAAAAATAAAAATTTTAATTTGTTCGTTTAGGCAACAAGGCAATAAATATTGTGGAGTTAAATCCACACGCAAAACCACAAATGAAAGTGTGGAACGGTCTCTCAATATTAGATTATCAAATATTCTCTGCCTACCCCTACCATGTGCAGGATACAGCGTGAAGCTACAGTATAAAGCGTATAATAAATAAAAAATAATTTAGTCTTTATTTATTTTGTTTATCGTTTTGCCTCAAAATTTATCTGTATCTACCTAGGATGTGACAAAATCAAATTATATTAAAAAGAAATATATAAATAAAATAAATAAATTTAAATTTCACTCGACAATTGCAATTTTCAAGTGTAACAAGTACCTTCAGAAAGATCACACTCAAGCGTTCCCTTGAATTCAATGACGACTGTTACAGTCGCGAAATCCACAAAGTAGAAGCGGGGTAGTGTCTTTGAGCTTTCTTTCTCTTATTTTACCTAACGACACTGAACAGCTGAACAGTTATAATGGATAGGAAGATACACTAAGACATTTCCTTAGCTTTTCTTTGGCATAGCCCTGAGTGATAACATGCAATGTTGACGAGATTTCAGTTATTTATAACTTTCTATTGGTAAATCTTATAGGAAAGATACTTTTTGTTGGCTTAAAATGAATTTCATATATAGTAAATTAAATGGCTATTGAGTCTATAACAGAAAGTTGGTCGCAACGATAATCGATTTTAACTACTAGACATGTTATGAGCTAAAATATTATTCAATAAATATACAAATTAAAAGTGGATTGAACAGTTACGAAACTAAAATTCTTTATATTTAAAAACGAAATAAACACTAGCAACAAAGACTGTTCGACAATAGTTGAAAACATCTTTTATTTTGTACAATTTATAATCTTTCTTTAACTGATTTCTCTTCTTCAAAGGGAGTTAGTACCATCCTTATTAACTAAAGATTATATTTTTTAAATTTTTCAACTAAAATTTTTCTTTTATATTTAGGTTTGCGGAAATTTGGTGATAACTTTATCCTTGGATATATAATATAGCATCTTACTAATATTATAAATGCGAAAGTTTGTACGGATGTGTGTATGTTTGTTACTCTTTCACGTAAAAACTACTGAACGAATTTTCTTGAAACTTTGCAGTAATATAGCTTCGATATCAGAATAA
>DWMZ01000230.1:0-28420 GCA_018249855.1 Eueides tales michaeli
ATATATATATATATATATATATATATATATATATATATATATATATATATATATATATATATATATATATATATATATATATATATATATATATATATATATATATATATATATATATAATATTTGTATATACAAAATATCGATAACAGACCAACTCTAAAGGTCACGGCCCAAACGCCTCAAACGAGTTTGCGATACTCAAGTTAAATGCATGAGAAAAATAAAACGTTTGGACAATACGTTATAATATAATACATAATACATTTACAATATAATGGTTAAATAATGGGGTAGTAATTTGATTTTGATATCGGTATCATTTTTTTAATATATGTAAACACTTGTGGGATCCCGTGATTTTGTCTGTTTTAATTTTATTATCTTCTATTGTATTAAAAGCTGAATTTGTTGAAATGCAAAATGTGATCGGCTTCACACTGTATCCCACACACAGCAGGGTAGGCAGAGGGAACTTGGGAACCTATTGTTAAAACGCTTCCATTCGTTTAACTACTTCCCGCCGAATTTGAGGCATTACCTGTTGAGTGGTGAAATTAGACGCCGCGCTTTGCCTTTTCACTAGAGCGAAGAAATGAAAATATTAAATACTTGATTTGAAAAAAAGAAGAAAAAATTATATACATATATATTTTTTCAAGTGGGAATCGAACTGACAACCTTTTGCGTTTACCGTTACACGACCCTGCGCCACAACAGTCCTCAAAAATACATATTTTCAAAATATCCTACTGCATCGACCAGTATTCCTACATCGAATCCTATTGGAGACTTGGAAAGGACCTAGAGTTCTAAAACATATCATATCTGACATATGTCTCTTAGTTTCTTCTATTTCAAAATGCGGGCGTAGCCGCAGGAAAAAGTTGAATACTAAATTTAAAAACGTATAAAAATTTGAACGAGGAAGCAGGATTTGAACCCGCGCCTCTTGGAAACCGTCCAAGCGCTCTGACCAACTAAGCCATTCGTTCTCACCAAGCTCCGTCGAAACTTTTATACGCTTGTTACAACTTATTTATGTTGTTAGCATAGCTGTTGGGACGATTTTTACAAATTTCCGCAACACAAAGACAATTCGTTAGAATAGTCGTTTAGCAAGAGAGAATGCTATATATTTATTATTTTTACCATTTTTAAAGTGTTAATCCACACTTAGGGAAAAAAATACTAAATTTAAAAACGTATAAAAATTTGAACAAAGCAGGATTTGAACACGCGCCTCATGCTGGAATGCAACACGTCATTGATATGCAGAATAAACAGTGTGGGTGATAGTATCGAACCTTGGGGTACTCCAGCATTAATGGACTTGGTTTACGAGCATACACCGTCGGTAACAGCAAATAAGATGGTTTTCCTCAAGAAAATGTAGGAGCTGGGTGCTTATCACGCGCTCTATCATTTTGGATAGTAAGGAGGTCATTGCAATTGGTCGGTAGTTGGTTGGGTCCGAGGTTACCTTTCTTGGTGACATAGAGAATAAGCGCATTAATGCTGAGGTTAATTCAGGAGCACACGACTTGAGCACAATAGCAGGTTAGCAGGATACCATCGGGACAACTGGATTTCCTGACGTCAAGGGATCTTAGAACACGTCGTACAACATTTTGATCGATGTGAACGTCACGCATAGTGTGCTCGCACTTAATCAAAGATGGTTATGTTTTTTCCAAGTCATCAAGAGTTGAATTCGAAGCGAAAAGAGTACAAAAGATATCCGCCTTCTCTTTTGCCGAATGAGCCAGAGATCATTCAACGCATTTGGCAAAGGAACAAAACGCGCGAGTGCCGAGTGTGATGCTCATCAACCTCTTATCAATTCTGTAAATGTTCTTAAACTTAGCTTGGGCAACCTCTTTCTTGCAGGAACTGGAGGCAGCATTAAGTTTTTTCTTTAATTTAGAGGCTTGTGGGTCCTTCGCAGTCCTTCTAATGCCGCAACCCAGAGTTCATAAATTTCCCGCTTTGAGTTGGAAGATCTTTTGCAAGGTTTATCGACCTGCCGCCAATACGGACGAAGGTGCTAGGAATGTACCATTCCATTCTTTCTAAAATAGTCTCGATGCACAAATCGAAGGATCACCAGTAGAAAAACAAAGCTGTCCCCATAGGTAGGATGCTAAGAACTCGCGCAGACCATCCCAATCAGCCGACTAATAATGCCAGACCAACCACGTTCTTGATGAATGTGTAAAAGGAAGTTAGGTTAAAGGTGCCTTGCAATGGTGGTCGGACGTACCGAGTGGCGCATTGACTAATACTCGATAGGCCTCCAAGTGGGTAGTCAGCAGAAGATCCAGAAGAGAATGTCTGTCGTTCTCTCTATCCGGTATTCATGCAATATCAGATACCAATTGAGAGAGACCACGAGCCTAGGCGAAGCTATGCGTAGTTATAACCACACGGTCGGTTCTGTGTGATCCAAACCACTCTGTGTGATGGGCATTGAAATCGCCGAGAACCACCAGTTCAGCACCGGGATAACACTCTAGCACGTAATCTGTGGCCTTTTCCATATGTTCAAAGAGGGGGTCAATTTCGGTGTTACATGGGTAAGTTCGAATAATGCCACCAAGTTCAACGCGTGCCCACATTGTTGATAGATCACGAGCTTCCAAGCTGTCGAGTTGCTGACAATAGATATCGCCCCTAATATACCTACAAGCACACGCCAGCCTGGTTCATAAAAGTGTGCTGAACAATGTACCCTGGATAATGTAGGTATGATGTGCCGTCAGGCGTAGATATAGTCGTCTCTCTTAGAAAGAGCAAGGCCGGTGTCACTTTTAAGATGGTGGTGAACAGCGCTTAAGTTAGGATGATGTGTTTACTTGTGAATGGTTTCATGGCACTGTAATATAGTATATGATGCATGTGAATGGTTGCATGGCAATCTAATATAGTATAAGGCACTTGTGAATGCTTGCATGGCACTAATACAATACACACACATGAATCACATCAAAACGTTTTACGATTCAGATTTATAGTGTATTGATACACTATTTTTTAACCTTCGCCCTGTATCCTTCCTCCGCATAGAGAAGGGTAAGTCCAAGAAACCTGGGAACCTAGTCCCAAGATCCATTCTCGACTTTCCTCCGAATTTTGAAGACCTTGGAAGGATTTTGAGAAAGTATTTATTATAGTATACGTAAAATATTTACAGGGTTTATATATTATACAAGGGTTGTTTTATAATATAAAGCCTGTGGTGACGCCGGAGCATAGACGTTATACTATAAAAGCGACAGGTTATGGGTTGGATTCCGGAAAAAAATTATATTTTTTTCATTAGCTTGAGGTAATGAAAAAAAATATCATCAAATTAAATATTTAATATTTTCAATTCATAGCTCTAGTGACAAGGCAAAGCGCGGCGTTGAGTCCCGTTCAACATCAACACATTATACCTCAAATTTGGCGGAAAGTGGGAAACGGAGAATGGAGTGTTCTTAAGTTCCCTCTGCAGAGAAAAAAATAAAGTTTTTTTTTAATATACCAACAAATAAAAAAACAATACAAAATATAAGAATGTGAGGGCTAAAAATATAATATTCGTGAAAATAAAAGGAGCTTCCACTTATAAGACAATAGGGCTGGCATCGGCGATGTTGTTTTTTTTATTTAAATTATATCGTTTTCCACTTTCCTCTGCATTTGAGCTATTACGTAGAATTTAAGTGATTATTATGTGGCCGAAGTAAACGCCGCCCTTTGCCTATGAAAACATTAAATATGTTACTATCTGAAGTGGGAATGTCCACCATCTGTCATGTTTATAGTCCCTGGCTTAAAGCCCTTCGTCACAATAGGAGTGTCTTAACACTAGATTAACTTCCCTCTAACTACTTTAAGAGATACAGCGAGAAACTTATGAAATAGTTTGCAGCTTCACGTTTTTTCCCGCAGAACACAATAGGCAGAAAGAAACTGGTTTTAAACCCATTCAGCGTTGTCCATCTTAGTTCATAGTGAAATATCTCTATGATACGGTGGAAGAAGAAAAACATAGTCACTTATCATTGAACTCTTATTCCATAAAATGAAGAAAAAAACTCAATACAATTCAATAAGAATATCAGTGTTATGGCCGTCATGGGATATTGTTTAGCTTTTAGCGAGACAATTCTGTTCCTTTTCGGAGAAACGACTATATTTAAAATTATTTGTAACTGTTTCTATTTACACGGTTTTGTTTTTTAAAAAAATAAACTCACTGAGTAATATAATTTTATATTATATATATTATAGATTAAACACATCCCTATATGGTATTGCACGTTGACTCATATAAGCCAAGAACGAGTAAAAATGTATTGTTTCATGCAAAATATTTACAGACTTTTGTCTTTGTTTTTTTGTACTTATTAGGTAAATATATTGATATTTTTATAAAATTGTGACCATGCTAGTATGATGACCTGTCATGACCAGTCGTGGCGCAGGGACACAATAATGTGACTGTAAACGTGATAAGGTTGTGGGTTCGATCCCCACTCGAGGAAATGAGATACTAAATATTTAATGTTTTCATTTCTTCTTTCTGGTAAGAAGGCATAGCGTGGTGTTAAGTACCGCACCGCCACTCAAATGCGGCGAAAAGTGGAGAACGGAACAGAGCGTTTTTACACTAGGTTCCCAAGTTCCCTCTGCCTAACCATGTGCGGGAGATAGCGTGAAGTAAATTAAAGGTAAACATAAACGGTACAGTAACAAACGATTGTGGCTTCAAATCCTACTCCAGTAAATAATTTAAACTACGATTCCGTTACCTACCCTGCCATATTTAAAATATATACATATTCTTAAATCTTCTTCTTTGTTCCTCTTGGTTTCTCAAGATAAAGCACGGGGTTCAGTTCTACCATTAAACAGAAGGAATAAAAAAAGATACTTAACGTAGTTCTAAGATATAAGATTTTCTCTGTTTACTGTTTAATAATAATAGAGGGTATATTCCTAAATTCCTTCCCTAATTTGTACTAAAATATTATGACAGATTACCTAAATTATAGGTAAAAACTATGTAAATTATATTGAAATTACAAACATGTCACGATAGCGTCAAGACTAACGGCCGTATTACAGTGACTCGTCCAAAAACTCGAATAATTAAATATTTTCAAAAGCAACACCGCTTCGCTCATAAATCAAAGATAAACACTGGTTCCATTGTACTTTACCTAATCTAAGTGAAAAATTTAAATTACTACATCAGTACACACTAGTTGTTATAAGATCTTAGGAGAGGATCAGGGTTCAACGGCGTTGAGTTCCGCCTCGACACGCTATACCCCCGGAAAGATAACGAACGGAAGTAGGAAAGGAAGTCTTAATGGAAACGGAACATTAAGTTCCCAAGTACACTCTGTTTACCCTACCATGTGCAGTATGCAAAAAATAGATGGTACTGTTTCGAAAAAAACAGTGTCGATGATTCTCGAGGAAAGTCACGTTAAAAGCTTGACAATCTGAAGGACATGTATGAAAAAGTGAATGATAGTGGACGAGACGAAAGAGGTAATCAGGGTCTCTGCAGCATTTGGGGCTCCGACCTCTAGCTGTTTCGAAAGAGATAAAGCTTGAATCTGTATCAGAAAAAGAAATATTCTCTACAGTTACTAAATGACTGACAAACAACGCACAGACGAAACTATTCAGTAGTTGGAATTTGACACGTAAGTAGATTAAGGACTGAACAGACGTACTAAAAGTTTTATACATATTTTTAAATTAATTGTTACATAAATAAATATCCAAACTGCAGTAGCTATTTTATGAAAATAGGAAATTTATGGTAAAAAAGGCAATATATAGTCAAAATATTCTTTTTCTTTAGATCAAAGTTTTCTTTGTTCTTTCAATGAAGTTGAAACGCTGTGTGCACACGGCAGGGTGGGCAAATGGGAACTTGGTAATCTAGTGCTATGACACTCTATATTTCCCACTCACCCATTCGCCAAAGTATAGACATTGCGTGTTGAGTGTCCAAACTCAACGCAGAAGAAAATATTTAATTTCCTCAAATTGGGATCGAACCAACAATCTGTTACACTTACAGTAACACACTTGTGCCCCTACGCCACGACAGTCCTCTTTTTCATATAATTTGATAAAAAATTAATAAGCCCTGCCATTTGTTGTGATAAAAAATATCACATCGGTAAATCCATGTGATCAATCAACTAAAATATAATCTGTATGCTAAACTTGTACGAACAAATCTGTTCAGTTTGTACCGCATGATTGAGTTATAAGCGTATATATATTTTTTTGCTTCACACTGTATACCATGGCAGGTTAGGTAGAGGGAACTTGGGAACCTAGATACTCCGTTCCGTTCCCCTTTTTCCTTCAAATTTGAAGCATTACGTTTTAAGTGGCGGAATTCAACGCCGCGCTTTGCTTTGTTTCCGAACCTCAGAAGATTATTATTTTTAAAATATGTATAAAATATTGTTCCAATTGAGTTATATATAAGTATGAAAACAATATATACTATCTAGACTTCCGGAAGTACAATTATAATATACATATTTTAATTTGGTGAATATTTGTATTTTCCTCTCTCTGGCAAACAACGCAAAACGTGACATTGAGAACCGTCTTTTAGCATATAATTTCCTGATTCGGCGGAAAATGAGTAACGGATGTCTTAATGAGAAAATAAAAGAAACTATAAGTTTATTCTCTTTTAATATTTTTTTATCTCTTTATATAAATTTTAACTGTTGGCTGTTTTTACTATTTTACTCTAGTCCACTTTTTTTCTAAAAAGTTGTCTGTTACAGATTACTTGAAGCAATCAGGCCGCCTTTGCATGCCTTTATTTCGCATTTTGGTTTCTTTTTTCTTTTTATTTATTATTATTCGTATGTAATAAAGTTAAATAAATAAATAAATAAAAGAAACTGAAAGAAACTAAAAGAAATCAGAAGAAACTAAAAGAAACTAAAAAATCTTTAAATTCTTATTCTTCTTCTCTTCTTAATGAGATAAGAACCCACAAAAACTTCAAATATATTCCATCGCAATGGAAACGCGCACTTTCTATAAGGGTTGAATATTATAATATAATATAAAACCGAGGTTATATTATGCTAAACAATAGCTTATTCAAGCTCAGTTATTTGCGAATATTTGCTTCATAATTCTTGGATATTAATACGCTAGTAAACGGTCTGGTGTTGAGCTTAATGGGACGGTATTGTATATAGTGGAAATTTATTGGAGATTGTGGATTCAGTTCTTGGTTGAAGAAATTTTAAGTTGCGGCGTGAAGTTCTGGCACTCAACAAGTAAAAAATATCGAAGGGTCTTGACACAAGAATTTGCTACAATACATTGGATTGCTAGAAAAAAATGGGTAAACATTTACATGTTTTTTGTAGAACCCTCATGAAGATACTCCATGGAGTATCCACTCCATGGACTATCGGATCCATTCAGATTTCACATGAAAATTAGTCATGACCAATGTACGTGAAAAATCAGAACGAATTTGCATAAATTTTACTATTATAAAATGATCATATAGAGGCCTGTCGTGGCAAAAGCGTGTGGCTGTAAACGCAACAGACTGTCACTCGAGCAATTGAAATATTTAATATTTGCAAATTCAATATTTAATGTTTTCATTTCTTCGCTCTGGTAAGAAGTCAAAGCGTGGCGTTGAGTTTTACCACTTAACAGAACGGAGTGTTTCAGCACAAGATTCCCAAGTTCCCTCTGCCTACTCCGTCATTTGCGGTATATAGTGACTAGCTAAACCAACAATTTTTTGGTATGATCTGGATTATAATATACCATACTTTTAAAATGAATATTTTTTAATTACTTCGATCTCTACCCCGCATATATATAGGATAGGTAGAATTTTTTTTTTTGAACCAGAGTTTAATGTTAATAGCCCTTTTTTATCTTCATAGCAACACCGGGTGGGTAGGGAAGAAGATTCTCAGTACTTGAAAAATTGCAAGTGTTATGTGGCTCATTTTGTGGGTGTCGTTCGGACAGCATTGCAAACCTGGAGACTCAACATGAGTTGCATAGCTCAACGCCGCTCTTTACCCCATTATTAGAGACTAGGTATATATATTACTCGAACGCAACCAAAGACCTATTGTCAATCACACTTGTGCCCTTACTCCACAACCATAAAAAAATTCATATAATTTAGATACAGTAGCAGTTATTTAAATATGCAATTCATAATTGTTTTTCGTTTGTGCGTCAAATCGACTGGGATCGGACCGCCAATGGGTAATTAAGTGGAATCATTTTATTTGAAAGCCATAGAGTCGATGATGTAGAAAAAAATATATATAAATAACAAAGAAATAATTATTAAAATATTTAATTATTTTCAAGCCAAGCATCGTCTGTATATATATCGCTTCGAGGTTCAATTACCTCTTGAAGAGGCGATTTATTTTAGTTTCTTCAAATAAAGACAAAACGTGGCGCTAAAATTCACCACAAAACACGCAATGTTATGAACTTTGAGGGTAAAGTGAGAAACAGAGTGTCTTAACTCAATGCTCCATCTGTCTACCCCGTTTTATACTGTACACATCGTGAATAAAAAATCATATATGTATTTTGGTTATGGGCTCTAATAAAAGATCTTATAATAAGAAAATATTTATGACTATACTCGGGGCCGTCGTGGCGCAGAGGCATAATATTACGACTGTCGTGACAATGCTTTAAGAAGTCAATGTAAACAGAGGAATGGAAGTATCCTAATGACAACAGTATCTTAACATTAGGTTCCCAAGTTCCCTATGCCTTTAATTCTATGTGCCTTCTTCCTGAACCCACAACATACACATTCTTTCACCAAACCAAAAATAAAACAGCACAAAGTCGTATCCATAGATTTTTATTCACACAAAATAATTTATATAGATATTAATTGAACTATCAAACCGCCGTCTGTTTACTTTGTTGGGTCAACTGCGAAAACTTGTTTAAATTCCATTTTGCATGTAAAAACGAAACGATTTTATGATGATCATGTAAAATGATACTTTTTAGTTTACTTTATTATAAATAAATTGGTTATTCAAATGTTATTTTATGATTAAATGAGGCGATCCCCAATCGGGGTACAATTATTTTCACTTCCACACACTAGTATTAATGTAAGAGGCGGCGTTAGGTTCCGCAAAAAACCATACAAACGGAAATCGTTTCATTTTAATACCAGGTCATATGGCTTAGGCCAATAGATTTGATTGCCTTCCATTATATATATTTTCAGCTTCGTACTTGGAACTTAGTGTTAAAATACTCCGTTCCCATTAAGACACTCCCATTCTCTACTTTCCGTCGAATATGGGGCATTGTGTGTTGACTATTGTTAACAGAGATAAGAAATAAAAAGATTAAATATTTAATTTCCTCAAGAGAGGATCGAATCCGTAAACTGTCGCGTTTTCAGTAACACGCTCGTTCTCCTGGTCTTTTATTATGTGCTCTCGTAAGTAATTGAAACCACAATTTCAACTACTTTACGACATCATATAACGCAAAGGTTTTTTTATTTTTGGTATAAAAATGTATTATCAATTTCCTTCAAAATTGCGGCGTTGAGTTCCGCCACTCAACACGCAATGCCTCAAATTCCGCGGAAAGTGGGGAACGGAAGTGGAACGGAGTGTCTTTGCACTAGCTTCCCAAATTTCCTCTGCCTACCCTGCCATGTGCGGGATTCAGCGTGAGAATCAATACCTTTTTTCACTCTGTATCTCACATAGTGCAGAGTAAGCAGAGGGAACATGGGAACCTAGTGTTAAGATATAATGTTCCCTGTAAGCCACTTTCCGCTGAATTTCGTAAGCAAGGCGTGTTAAGTGGCTAATTCAAAGCCGAGATTTGTCTCTTTCCCAGAGGAAATGAAAATATTAAATACTTCAATCCTTACAGTGGAGATCGACCCCACATACTGTCTTATTTATGGTCACACCCATTAACCACTGTGCCATGACAGTCTCCTTATATTTAGAAATTAGTGTTAAAATTATATGTTCTCTTGAAAATATTAATATTTTTAAGTAAAAAAACACCTCCTCAACCTTTGAAACGCGTGATTTTCGATCATAATAACATGACCTAATTATACATAGTTTACGAACACGCCATTCAAATTTCATACTTTTATTATTAATTCAAAAAAAAATTATTTTAATACATTTTTTTGAATACAAATTTCGTGCAAGATTTATTTTTGTGACTTTAACCTCAACAAAGTAACCGTAGAAAGAAATCAACTCGAAATGGAATTGAACCCCAAATACTCACATACTTCTATACTATTATATGAAATAAAAGAGCTTTATTTACGGTATCCCGCATACAGGAAAGGGAAACTAGAGTTAAGTCACTCCGTTCTCTTATTTCCGGCAAATTTGAATAGTACAGTTGACTTCAATGCAACGTTAAATTTTGTTATTATAGCGAATAAATAAAAATATTTCATCACCACGAAATGAATGAGATGCTAACGATGCTACGGCAGTTCTGTGGTGATGTATATGTATGAGGAATACAGTGTGAAGATAAAATTAAAAAAATATATAATAATAATTATATTCTTTTAATTTTAACTTCACAGTATATTCCTCGTATGGCTGGATAGGAGGGAACCTGGGAACATAGTGCTAGTAAACCGTTCCCCAATCTCTCTAAAATGTTGGTAACAATGCGTATTGAATGTTCTTAACACCGCGCTTTGCCTCGCTACCAACACAACGAAATAAAAATATTTCATTTCCTCGAATGGGAATCGAACCTATTGTGTCTACGGTAGCACGATTGTCATTTGTACAAAGTTATGACTTATAAATATATGATAATATAAACATCTAGCCGCAATATTATATAGAAATGTTGTCGAAAATCCATCGTTCTATCATAATCAATCACGAAACTTGGTTGTTGTCCAGAAATAGTGTACTTAAAAGTAGTATTATTTCTTTGAGGCCTGTCGTGTCGCAGTGGTACAAGCGACTGTGAACGGCAAGTTGTAGATTCGATTCTCACTCGAGGAAATCGAAATATTTAATATTTTCTCCTCTCCTAGTACACGAGGCAAAGTGGTCGAGTTCCACCGTTCAACACACAATGCTTCACAATCCACAGAAAGTGGGGAAGGGAACCGTGGAGGGAGTGTCTTATCACTATGTTCCCAAATTCGTTAGGTTCGTGCCTTTTTCCTTATAAGAAAATAGGCAAACGAAATCAAGTGTTAAGACACTCCATTTCTCACTTTCTGCTTAATTATTATTACTTAACACCGCACTTTGTCTCCCAAAGCAAATATTGAAAATATGGACTACTTTATATAGTCATTGCTTTGGGCCACACTACTTACACTAATAGATTCAAGTAGCAAGACATTAAATATGGCGTTCACAAAATAAACCACTGCGTTGAGTTACGCCGTGCTTAAAGAGAGTATCTTAATGGAAAAGAATAGTCATAATACTTTACACATAGTTATATATAAAGATACAATGTGAACTTAAAAATATATAAAAAGAGGAAAACGGAACGGGAACTTGGGAACCTAGGGTTAAGTGTCTTACTTAATTCTAGGTTCCCAAGTTCCCTCTGCTTATCCTGCAATGTGCGTGACACAACGTGACCCCAAAAGACCACAAAGAAAGTATAAAAAAAACTTAGTAAATTAACATAAGCAAGGCCTAGAAGTTCTTAACATATTAGAACAAGCGATGAGCCTCTACGGTTAAGATCGTCATAGCATATTGGCATAACTAACTGTTACCATGATGGTACTTGGTTCAATCTTATTCAACATAAATGTTTTCAATTGAATAATTTTAATTTCCCCGTTCTAAAACTTATTTACATGCTAAGCTGTATCCTGCACGTGGCAGGGTAGATAACAGGTACTTGGGAACTTAGTGTTGAAACACTCCGTTCCGTTTCCCACTCTCCGCGAAATTTGAGGCACTGCGTGTTGAGTGGTGGAACTCAACGTCGCGCTTTCCTTTGCTACCAGGGTGAACAAATGAGAATATTAAATGAGAAATAATGGAAAAATGAGAATATCAAATATTTAAATTAAAAATATGTAATATTTTGTCGAGCGGTCATCGAACACACAACCTATCACGTTTTTCACCATTCAACAAGGAAGCTAAAAAACGGAGTGTCTTAACACTACTTTCCCTTAACCCTCTGTCTAACCTGCTTTATTTCCCACAACTATGTAAATCCAAGGCTAACACATTCACACGCCCTGCCTTCACATTTTACGCGTATTTGGCATATCAGTTTTTGCATATGCACTAAAGTACTTACTAAGAATAGATCTGGCGTCTCTATATACTGTATTTGGCTATAACCTAACTTGGAAACCTGACTTGCAACGGTGTTCTATTATATTTTTCATTTAATATTAAAATATTCTCTTTTGTTAGGTCCATTTGTCCACTTTTTACAGCTTCACGCAATATCCTGTATGGTAGGGGAGGCAGAGGGAACTTGGAAATCTAGTGTCGAGGTACCCTATCTCTAGGTACCACTAAATTTTAGGCATTGTATTTCGAGTGGAGTGAAGCGGGACTCTTGCATGAGGACCAGAGTGAATAAATGAAAATATTAAATATTTCAACTTATTCCACGATAGGCATCGGTTACTTAAAATATATAATAATTTTATGCTTCTTAAGCTAAAATTGTAAGGAAAAGCCAGTATTACCTCAGTTCCATTTCAGAGTAGAACCCCCAACTACGGAGTGACGATCACACATTTTTGAAAACGAGTAAAAATGTTAAAGTAGCGTGATTTAAACCTGCGCCTCTTGGAAACCGTCCCAGCGCTCTTACTAACTAAGCCATTGTGCACGTTCTCATCAAGATACGTAGAAATTTCTATATGCTTGTTACTATTTATTTATGTTGTTGGCATCTCTGTAGGGTGATTTCTTTCCCCAGGTTCATGCTGTATCCCGCACACGCCAGGGTAGGCAGAGGGATCTTGGGAACCTAGTGTTAAGACACTCTGTTCCACTTCTGTTTCTCACTTTCTTTCCTAAGTGTGGAATAACACTTTAAAAATAGTAAAAATTTGTCACTTCACACTTAATAAATATATATATTTTTTTAACTTTGACATTAACTAAAATAACAAGTTATATATCATTTTAAATTTTATTATGCACATACTAAGAATAGTTTTACAGAAAAATATTTAATTTACGATACAAAAAAGATCGCAATTTAAGATAAAAGGCCTTTACTGTTATCGGAATTGATCTTGTATGATTATTTTTAGAAATAACTTTCAACATACTTATTGTAACTGGTTCTCGCTTTACGCTGTAACATGTCGGTAACGAGAAGGTAGTGTTAAGACACTCCGGTGTGTTTAGACGCGCTCGGATTTAAGACATTGACGTGTCGAATGGAATGTGGAAAATATGAAACTTAGTTGCGGAACGCCGTCATTTGTCTTTTTTCTTTTTTCTTCTTTATTTTTTGTCAGCTTAACGTTATACTCCTTGACAGGATCCTCCGTTCCACTCTCCACTTTTCTCTAAGTTTTTAAATTGAGGCATTGCGTGTTGAGTGGTGAAACTTAACGCCGCGCTTTGTCCTGTTACCAGAGCGAAATGAAAACATTAGATATTAGATTTGATAATATTAAATAATTAATTTCCTCGAGTAGGGACCGAACCCACGACCTGTCGCGTTAACAGTCACACGCTAGCGTTTCTGCGCTACAATAGGCCTCAAGTGAAATGAAGGTGATCTGTTTTAACAGAATGATAAAAGGTATAGTCGTGGTTTCTACTTTTAAGGTATCTAAAGGAAATTTGAGAATCGAACTTACAACCGTCGTATTAGCAGCCCAAGAAATTAAGATATTTATTATGTCACGAAGAAGTGAGATATTTAATATCATCATTTCTTTGTTCTGGTAAGAAGGCCAAGCGCGGTGTTGAGTTCCGCCACTCAACACGCAATGCCTCAAATTTGGCGGTATGTGGGGGGCCGGAACGGAGGGTTTTACTAGGTTTTCAAGCTCTCTGCCTACCCTGCTATGTGCGTGAAACTGATAAAAAATGGAACAAAAAGTATTATCAAAACTATAGCTTTGGTGGGACAAAAGTCAGATTACATTCGTCTCTCCATAGCGGAGTAGAAAGAGAGAACGTGTTATGGCTCACTCTTGGCTCATTGCATTTTAAGTGGCGGAACTCAACGCCGCGCTTTTCCCTTATTGCCAGAGCGAAAAAATGAAACATTAAATATTTAAATTATAAATATTAAATATTTCATTTCGTCGAGTGGGGATCGAACCCACATCCTGTCGGTTACAATCACACGCTTGCGCCGCTGCGCCACGACAGGCCTCGTGGAAATTAAGTATTAATTAATTTATTTGGAAATTAAGTATTAATTAATTTATTTGGAAATTAAGTATTAATTAATTTAAGTGGAAATTAAGTATTAATTAATTTATTTGGAAATTAAGTATTAATTAATTTATTTGGAAATTAAGTAATTAATTTATTTGGAAATTAAGTAATTAATTTATTTTCCTGAGCGGGAATCGAACTTAAAACTGATCACATCCAAACTGTACTCCGTAACGGCGGCCAGTTTGTGGGACGATATGGGATTTTTATGTCACTTTAAATTCGATGAGTCTAAATTATATGACAGAATCCGTCATAAATACGGATTACCTTTAATACATTGTGTAAACATTTTTTTTTTATTTACATATATCTATAATAATAGTATTGTTCGGTCGTTGTGATTCAGTGGAGCTGGATTTGGGCTTCAAATACACTAGTTGGATGTTCGATTCTCGGCTTATGTTGATATTTTTATATAAAAATTTAACTATATTCATTTCGTTTTAGCTCCACCGTGTATATGAAGGGTGGGTATAGGGAACCTTGTGTTGAGACACCCCGTTCCCTAAGTAAACCACATTTTTGAGACATTCCGTATTGAACGGCGGAGTTTAACACCGTGCTTTGTCTCACTACCTGAGCGAAGAAATTAAGCACACATTGAACCCACGATCTTTTCATTTCTAGTCAGACCTGTGGCGCTGCACCAAGATGACCTTACATAATATAATAATTTTTTTAAAAAGGTTTTTATATTAAAAATTTCCTCATTTTGTCTAAATCTTAAGCATTAATAATAATTATTAAAGACATGTGTATAAATTTTAAGTTTTATAAAAATAAATATTGCGACTATGAAGTAATAACCTTGTAATTGAATGTAAGAAGATTCAATTAAACCTTTTTCTTCACTTGTACTTAGAAGGATAGGCAGAGGGAACTTGGGAACCTAGTGTTAAGCACTAGGTTCCCAAGTTCCCTCACTTACTGACGAATTTAAGGCATTGCGTGTTAAGTGGTGATACTCAACACTGCGCTTTGCCTTGTTACCAAAGTAAGAAACGATATTAAATGATGTAATGCTTTCAGAATCCGGCGAAAAGTGGGAAACGATCTTTTTGGGAACGGAGTGTCCTAACAATTGGTCCTCTGGTTTAACCAGCCTACACTCTTTTATGCGGAATACAGCGTGAAGCTAAAGAGATAGTAAAAAGCCAGTCACGGCGCAGTGGAAAACCACCTGACCGCAAGCACGATGGTTGTAGGTACTATTCCAATCGGGTGATCACTCCAGAAAAAACCGCGTCAAGTTACGCCACTAAGCACTTTGAAATTGTCTTAAAACTAGATAAGCCAGAAAAAAAAATACTAAATTAATTTTAATCAAAAAATTCAACTACACAGTTATGATATCGTAGCGTCAATATGCATAAATTAATTTACAAAGCTGTCATATTAAATGAAATATGCACAGGTTTTGTCGATGATGAATATTTTTTTTTAACGATTTACATATAATTATGTTAAAGAATTATCATTTATCATTTACTGGGAACCTGGCGAGGTACAAGGGCACAAACGTGTGACTAAAACCGCCAAGGTTGTAGGTTCGATTCCCACTTGAATTAGATCATACATTCATCTTCTCCTTCTGATACCGAGATAAAGTACGGTGTTGTGTTCCGCCATTAACAATTATTAACGAGCGACGTCTCGATTCGGTGAAAACTGAGAACGTTTATTTTCTCAATGGGTGTGCTTTAACATCAGGTTCCCTCTAGCTACCCTGTTCTATGCCGGATATAGTGTGAATAAAAAAAATACCTAAACGTTCCACCCGTCTGAGGTTCACAGTCATAACCATCAGACCTCCAACCGTGTTATAACTTTTAATATTTTAAAGTATATCTTATATATCTATTTTCAGCCTAACACTGTATCGCGGACATGGCAGGGTAGCCAGAGGGAACATGGGAACCAATTGTTAAGACATTCCGTTGCGTTCTCCACTTTCTGTCGTATTTGACAGCGGATCAAGTGGCCGAACTGAACGCCACGCTTTGCCTTGTTACCAGAGCGAAGAAACGAGAAATATTTCATTACATATTTTTCTCCAGTATGGATCGAACCCATGACCTGTCGTTTACAGTACGCTTGTACCATTGCGCCACGACAGGCCTCTCTAATAATAATTAATATTTAACAAATTTAAATATATTATGTTTAATCTGTGGTTTGTATCAAGATTACTATCGAAGCAAAACATTAGTTTTTATAACTTGTACATTCGGGAATTGCCAAAATGCTTTGTGATCTTATCATTTGTTATTATCATACAAATGTCTCCGCGCCTTTTCACCCGACTGCGTATTGAAAAGAGTATAATGAGTTTAATAGGCTATGTATGTATGTATGTTTGTTCCGTTGTAACGTTATTTTTTTTATTGTTATCTATATTAATATTGTAAAGCTGTAGAGTTTGTATGTTTCATTGAACGCTTTTATCTCAGGAACTAGTGTTTTAATTTTAAATTATATTTCAGCATTGGATAGCCCATTCATAAAGAAAGGCCATGCGGGCGGTGCCTCAAGTAAAAACTATTTTTTGTATAAGAACGAAAACATTTTTGCATTATAGAGGAAAATAAGGCAACATTATTACACTGTACCACTGCGCTATAATGGCCACAAAACATTTCAGTTTCAGGCTATCTCCCGCACATGGCAGGGTAGACAGAGGGACCTTGGGAACCTAGTGTTAAGACACTCCGTTCCTTGCCCCACTTTCCACTGAATTTGGGATATTGTGTGTTCAGTGGCGGAACTCAACGCTGCACTTTGCCTTGTCACCAGAGCAAAGACATTAAATATTACATTTTTTCAAATGGGGATCGAATCCACTACCTCTCGCGTTTATAGTCGACTACTGCGCCACGACAGGCCTCGAAACATAAGTGAAATTAATAAGAACACACATTTCCATTTAAACATTGACGCTAATTAAGAATATAAATGAATTAATTTTAATATTCTAATTTATGATGTTGTTGACATGAATTATGTAGGTATGTAGATGTGTGGTGATTTTTCTTTTTTTTAATAACACAAAATTTTGTTTTTTTTTTCGAACTTTGAAATGTTTACGTTTGGAAATGGAAAACTCGTTTTTTATATATATTTTTTAATTTTAATAGAAATTTCTAGAAATACTTTCTTATTTCTTCTCTATACTCCATAAATTTATTTTTTTTAATTCAGCAGTTTCGACAGCTTGGTAGACTACTCAATTTAATAAGTTTTTAGGGTTCCGTACGTAAAGGTAAGAACATTCCATTTCACGTGTGTGCGTGTCACACTATAACAAGAAAATTAAAAAATCAATATAAAATGTTTTTTAAGGAGGCTCCTCTACAACATACATTAGTTTTTACTGTTTTTATAGATTATTATTTGTTTTATGGGAAAGACACGGCAAACGAGCGTACGGGTCACCTGATGGTAAGTATCACCGCCGCCCACGACCCCGTGTATCACGAGAAGAGCTGCAGGAGCGTTGCCAATCTTTAAGATGGATGGGCACCGGGGCCCGGCATTACCCAATGAGAAACGCAGTGGCCGAAGCCTCTACTTACACTGTATCCCGCAAATGGTAGGGAAGGCAGAGGGAACCTGGAAACCTAGTGTTCAGACACTTCGTTCCGTTTCACACTATCCGCCGAAATTGAGGCATCAACACCGCGCTTTGTCTTGTTAGAAAAGCGAAGAAAATGAAAATATGAAATGTTCATTTGGAAAATATTACATATGTCATGTCTTTAAATGGGCATCGAACCCACAACCTAACATACACTTATCACGTATATATATGTATGTATATATATATATATATATATATATATATATATATATATATATATATATATATATATATATATATATATATATATATATATAATATTTAAATCAATATTTGTATAACTTTGTCACCTGTCAGTTTAAACGACAGTTTATATAAAATTATGGGTATAAGTTATTAGTGTAGACATTATACTAACATATTTTCCCTTGATGTTAACTATTAATTATATATATAATCACCAAAGCCGGTTAAGTATTGTATAATATAGAGATAGAAACGCACAATGTAAACGCGACGATCGTACTTTCGATTCCCAATAGCGGCAATATTTTATTTCCTCTCTGGTAACAAGATAAAACGCGGCGTTGAGTTACGTTTTAACTTGTGTTAAGCGAAATGTGGGGAATGGAGTGACTTAACACTAAGTTTATTATATATACCGTACCTTGTGCGATATACAGCGTGATGCAAACAAACACTAAGAAGTATATCATAAGATGAGGCCTATAATGGCGCAGGTATACGAGTGTGCGCCACACGTTGTGGATTCGATTCTCGAAAATGTAACTTTCAATATTTTCATTTTTTCGCTCTGGTAATAAAGTAAAGTACAGCGTTCAGCGAAATTGAATATTCGGCGGAAAGTGCGTAATGGAACGGAGTGTCTTAACACTAGGTTCCCAAGTTCCCTCTGCCTACTGTGCCATTTGCGGTATACAGAGTGCAGCTGAAAAAAATCACTAAACGAAAAAAATATACTATAAAAATGTTTTCTTAGCCAAAACATAAAAAAAAATATACACAGTAAAGACAGACAAATACTGGATTTGAACCAACAACCTTACTATTTGGCATCAAGTTAATTTTAAACATCACGAACTTCAAAAGATATACATAGATAGATAAAGAAATCAATGGAAGATTTGAGATAACCCGCGTAACCTTAAAAGGAGAAGGCGTGAAACGACCATATATGTTTACCCATGAGTCAGTCCTTATACAAATGCAATTACGATTCGATATTGATAAATAGTTAGACTTATGGCTCAGTGGTCGGTTAGTTAGTTTTAAGTAACAGGTTCAAAATTGTATATATCATTTGGCGTAAAGTCGTTGACGGAAGTGTTACGCCGCCTATCCTGATATGTGCGGGATACAGCGTGAAGCTAAAAGAAAAATATTGCTTTCGAAACTTAACGCCGCGCTTAGACTTAAGCTTCAATATAATAATACTGAAGTTTAAGACTAAGCGCGGCGTTGAGTTCCGCTACGTAATTCGAAATGTATCAATAATTTAGATGAAATGTGGGGAATGGACTGTCTTCAAATTTATATATAATCTTATGAACTACTTTGCTATGAGGGTAAAACATGCTTTAAGTAATGACGTACGACGTAGCACAATATATGATAACTGTTCTTCTTCTTTAAAAAAAACTTTCTCTGTTACATAGATACACGGCGTTATGCTCCGCCACTCAATGTAACATGAAACGAAAGAAGTATATACTCGCCTTAAAAAGAAAATTCTGTAGGTTCCCAGGTTCCCACCCTCCCCAGCTAAGTGTGGTACATACGAACAGACAAACATAATAACAGAATATCGTCACATCACGTTAGCATTTTTAAAATTAATATTTCAAAAGAGACACTTAAAAGCTAGTAAATTTATATGTTGAATGAAAAATCATAAATTTCTCTTCGAATATAATTTAAGTCATTGAGAAAACAGTTTCAAAGGAATTCGTAACATATGGACGAGATGGTCCAACCGATAATCGAACCTATTTACCTGTAATTAAGGTCGTATATCGATATTTTTATCGTATTTTGATTTATTTGGTCATTGAAAAATAATATTTATTACTGAGTAATAAGGTCCTCTCTATAGTGATGGGTCACTTACATTTGCTTACAAAAGTTTCCGAACATTACCGGTAGGATATTAGGAGCGCTAAAATGTTGCATGTTTCTTTTTCAACGCACTATGTAAAAGGAACGTGCTCAGGTGGTTTGGGCACGTCGAGCAAATGAGTGAAGAGAGAATGGCAAAAAAGATCTATGAAGGAAAAGTGAGTGGTAAGAGAGGAAGGGGGAGATCTCGGTTGACCTTCGAAAACACAGTATCTACGATACTGGAGGAAGGTCAAGTAAAAAGCATGAAGACCACTCGGAGGGCATTTATGAAGAGGTTAATGACAGTGGACGAGGGGAAAGAGGTATGCCGAGACCGCGGCGCTCCGTTCTCTCTGCCTACCCCGCTAGGGATGTAGCGTGAAGCTAAGTTAAGTTAAGTTAAGTATGTAAAAAGAGGGGTGTTGATAAGTTCGTGTTGTCTGTTTGTCTGTGGCACAGAAGCTCCTAATTTGAGTACTTACGGTTTTTTTAATAGGAAATCTTGTTCATTGCGGTTGTTCGTAGATATATTTATGAAAATCTGATTTACAGTTTAAGTGTTACAAGCTTTTTGTCGAAATGAGGTAGTGTTTTCTTAGGTAGGGGGTTTTTTGTAATTTTAAATTTAATATTATCTATTATAATATTAGTACAGAATGTATTCAATTATTTTATACACCTATATTAATTTGATTTGAGGCTTGAGGCTATTTTAAAAGTAAACAATTGGGTAACACACTTGAAGTTATGTCAAAGCACTTGTAAAGCACATTAAAAAAAAAGCAATATTTTTTTTTATTTATAATTCGGTACGGTAAAACCAGGGAACCCAAGTGGTGTTAAGACTTAAACCGTTCTCCACTTTTCACCAATTAGCGCCTTGTTAGAGAGTGAGAATGTGACAATAATTTACTCCCCCTTTAAAGACTCCAACCCTGGCGGTCTCAATATATAATATATAAAAAATATATTTTTATTCAATACTTAACAACATTTTACTCAACACGATCTGACTCACACGTAAATATTTACGAAGAGAGAATGCTGCTCGCCAAATGTTCTGTGATATAGCACTATAAATGTATAGACAGGATTATTCCTCATTTTTCAGCTTCACGCTGTATCCCGCATAGCAGGGTAGGCAGAGAGAACTTGGGTACCTAATATGAACACTCGGTCTCCGTTCTCCATTTTCTGAATCATTGCATGTTGAGTGGCGCAATTTAACGCTGCGCTTTTGCCTTGTTACCAAAGCGGAGAAATGTATATTTAATTTCCTCAAGTGTGGATCGAACCCACAATCTGTCGCTTTTACAGTATATTGTTACTTATATATGTTACGTAATATTTAAACCGTCCAAAGCTAACGTAGTGTCTTCTCACTCAAAAAAAAATATTATATTTAATTTATTTCGCTTTTCACGTCTTGTAGAAACAAAATGGGGCGTTAAATACCGCAATTCAACGCGCAATGTCTCAAAATTAAGCTGATAAACAGTCAATATGGCTTGACACTGCACTGGGAAATAACATACTGATGGCTAAAAGCTCAATGGAGTAGCTTACATCACACTCTTTATATTATTCAGATAATGTTTTTTTTTTAAATTCACTCTGCATCCCGTACATGACAGAGTAGGCAGAGAGTTGGGAACCTAGTATAAAAATCTCAGGTTCCACTAAGACTCTTTCGATTCTCCACTAAATTTGCTTGAGGTGGTAATGTTTAGTGGCGAAACTCAACACCGCCTTGTTTCTTGTATCATCACAACCCATAATATTTACAATATGTCTATTATGATAGTGAGAATATTAGAAACGGTGCATTTGTTTATTTTTATTTAAGGATCGAATGGGGTGTATGGCATCACTTCCGTTCTCCAGATTATTATTATTAGGTTTTTTTAGCTTCACGCTGTATCCCGCACGTGGCAGGGTAGGCAGAGGGAACTTGGGAACATAGTGTTAGGACACTCCGTTTCACTTCCGCTCCCCACTTTCCGCCAAATTTGAGGCATTGCGTGTTGAGTGGCGGAAGTCAACGCCGCATTTTGCCTTGTAACCAGAGCGTAGAAATGAAAGCATTAAATATTTAAATAGAAAATATTAAATATTTCATTTCCTCAAGTGGGGATCGAACACACAACCTGTCGGTTATTGGTGTACGCTTGTTCCACTGCGCCACGACAGGTTTCGTTCTACAGAAATTTTACTTTACCATACCATTCTCTCACCAGATTACTCTCACCTACTCAACCTAACCTAAAATGTCGAGGAATGTGGGGAAAGGAATATAGTGTCTTAACATTAGGTTCCCAAATTCCCTCTAGATACACGGCTCTGTGCAGGGTGATACGTGTCGTATTTGAATAATTTCTTTGTATATGAGGATATAATTGTTTCATAGATCCAGCGCAAGACTTTCGTGATTATTTGTTACGAAAGTTAAGTAGTGCGTGGGCAATGAAATGCCTTAACAAGGTTCCCTCAGTACCCCACTATATGCGAGTAATAGCGTGAAATTGAAAATTCTTATCACTCATTTCTAAAAAGCGTCCATTACTTATATTAAAGTCCTTTGAAAAATCGCTCTTTTCAATATTCTCATATAGTTTCACCGTTTGGTTAGACCCTTACACAGTTGTATGGGAAGTTTAAAAAGATTTCTTTTAAGACATCACTTTAGTATATTGTCTACTATCGATATACACCCGGCTTCGCCCGCTTATACAATTTATTATATTGCACAAATTGGTTACATCAATTGTAGTCTGTGTTTTTCTTACGATAAGCTATATTGGCACATGGCAGGGTAGACAGAGGGAACTTGGGAACCTAGTGTTAAGACACTCCGTTTCGTTCCCCATTTTCCGCCGAATTTGAGGCATTGCGTGTTGACCTGCGGAACTGAACGCCGCATTTTTGCCTTAGTACCAGAGCGAAGAAATGAAAACTTGAAATACTAAATTAAAAATATTAAATATTTCATTTCCTCGAATGGAGGTCGAATCTACTACCTGTCGGTTACAGTCACACGCTTGTGCCGCTGTGCCACGACAGGCCTGTTATTGTAATGTTTTATCAAAATATGTTAAGTATGGTGGTTTCTGTGTAAAAGTGGAACAAACATTCATTCTCATAATTTTTCACATATATAATATTAGTAAGACAAGATATATATTTTATATAGAAAAGAAATGTAAGGTTATTAATTCTATGGCCACTTACGACAAAAATCAATAAAATTATTCAGAAAAGAAGTCGTTGTGGCACAGCAGCACATCGTGTTACTGCAATTTCGATGGTACTGGGTTCCCTCTTGAGCGTTGGATTATTTTCTTTTTTTGCTCTGGTTAGAAAACAAGGCGCGGTGTTGAGTTACGCCACTGAACGTGGAATCTTGTATTTTTTTTTTATTTTTGAAATTGGGTAACGGAGTGTCTTAAGACTAAATCCCATTCGGTCACTCGGATATGCTAGAAAAGGATTAAGTGTTATTTTTTTTCTTCGCGATTTAATAATAGGAAAAAACGTTAACTCACTCAGCCTTACGCTATATCCCGCAAATGGCAGGGTAGAGAGGGTCCCCTCAAATAGAGGGGACTTGGGAACCTAGTGTTAAAAAACTCCCTTTCGTTCCCCACTTGCGCTGAATTTGAGGCATTGCGCATTGAGTGGCGGAACTCAACGCCGGACTTTTCCTTGTTACCCTTTGATAACAAAAAATAAGAATATTATATATTTAATAAACAGATATAATATATTTGTGGCCTGTCGTGGCGCAGCGACACAAGCGTGTGACTGTAACCGATAGGTTGTGGGTTCGATCCCCATTCAAGGAAATGAAATATTTAATATTTTCAATTCAAATATTTAATGTTTCATTTCTTCGCTCTGGTAAAAAGGCTAAAGCGCGGCGTTGTGTTCCGCCACTCAACACGCAATGCCTCAAATTCGGCGGAAAGTGGGGAACGGGAGTTGAACGGAGTGTCTTAACACTAGGTTCCCAAGTTCCCTCTGCCTACCCTGCTATGTGTGAGATACAGCATGAAGCTGAGTATATTATATATTTCATTTCCTCGAGCGGGGATCGAATCCACTACCTGTCACATTTAAAGATATATAAATAAAGAAAAAAACGATTAACTAAAAAAATACCCCTTCTATCCCTTCCTAAGCCACCATCATAAAATACATTACCTACAAATTAACACCTTTAACGGCTTCAAGTCCCGTGCTACGTAAACAACTAAATACATTACTGACTTTTACCGACTTTCGTTAATGTCGTGGATCATTAAAACAGAGAGTTCAGTCTCAGTATAATTAAGGGCATCATGGCTTAGTGGAAGTATCCGATTGTAGAAGTTTGATGCCAAATTGAGGTAATAATATAATGAAGACAATTGTCGATTTCCTGCTCCGGTAATATTTCACGCGGCGTTGAGTTCCGCCACACGATGTGTTGATTCTAAAATAAAGGTAAAGTCAATCCTAATTGGTATGCCGAACTTGGGAACCTAGTATTTCCGCCGAATTTCTACTGATTGGAAGTTTTTAATTTAACGCCGCGCTTTGCCTTATTACTACAGCCAACCCACAATCGTGTGTGTACAGTGACAAACGACGTTTATATATGGGTATATAAGGAAACATAATAAAAAAAATTTAGTGACCGATCTCCCCGTTCTTTCTTTATAGTAGGGTGCATGTACGTAAGAAAAAGTACATAAAACATCGCCATTGACGTTTGTCATCAATATTATGAATCATTAAAGCGTTCATTACAATTTCTGTTTGGATACGAAATAATTGGCACTTTATAGCATCTTAAATATATTATTGATGTTTTCATCTGAATTCCGCTAAGATCTTTGTGGAAAACGGCTCAATGTACGTCTGGAACTACTTTTGTGGGTTCGATTCCCAAACAAGGTAATGAATTATATTCATTTCGTAGCTCTGTTTATAAATAAGTCGCGGCGTTGAGTTTCGCCACTTAATCTTTTTTCAGCTTCACGCTTTATCCCGCTCATGGCATGGTAGCTTGGGAACCTAGTGTTAAGACACTCCGTTCCACTTCCGTTCACCACTTTCCGCCGGATTTGAGGCATTCAAGACACAGCGTGAAGCTGGGTAAGTTCTCTATGTGAAGCTGAGAGATATCAAATATATTAATTTGTGCAACAAATATCACATAAAAAATAAACATATAATTTAATTTTACATATAAATGTTTAATAAAAATGTTTATATTCGATACTTTAGCGTTTTACCACCGCTACAAAGTTAGGTATATTTCACTTTTAATTAAGATTGACACTCAACGTCAGTCATTTCCTTTGACTCTTTATGTTTATTAACATTTTTTATTGATACATCAAAATTTTTCATTTATTTGTAATGATGTGGCCGTGATTGCTATGGACGTTGACGGTCGTGGGTTTAGTTCCTTTCGAAAGAATGGGTTATTGTAATTTTCTTGCTTTGGTAAGAAGAAAAGGCGGCGTTGAACTCCGCCACTAATTACGGTATGTGTCTTTTGTTTTTAGTTTATGTGTATTCTACGCTATTTTGAACTATTATCTAATTATTATTATTATAAGTTATTGAGGCCTGATGTAGCTCAAGAAATATTTAATGTTTTCATTTCATTCAGGCAAAATACGGCGCCACTCAATACTAAAAGCCTCAAATTCAGCAGAAAATGGGGAATGAAACGGAGAATCTTTAGACTAGATTCCCATATTTTCCTCTGCACTCCCTGCGATTTACGGAATTCAGTGTTAAGCTAAAAAAAGTGTAAGTCTTGAAGGAAATTAAGTCACTCAGATTAACGCTGTATCCCGCCCATGGCAGGGTAAGCAGAAGGAACTTAGGAACCTAGTGTTATAGCACTCCGTGCCACTTCCATTCCCCACTTTTCGTCGAATTTGAGGTATTGCGTGTTGAGTGACGCAACTCAACGCCGCGTTTTGCCTTGTACTTGTTGAAGGAAATGAAATAAAGCTTAAGTTTATTGTCAGAAAAGTAAGGAGTAACCAAGAACGTAGATACAATGAATAAACCTATTCAATATATCTACATGTCTATGCCTGTACATTGAATATATTAACGAAAAAATAAGGAAGGGGTCTTAAAATAACTTTTAGAATACGAATCTACAATTTTTAAAATTTTTGTTTGTTTGTTTGTCTGTTCGTCTGTTCGTCTGTTCGTCTGTTCGTCTATTCGTCTGTTCGTCTGTTCGTCTGTTCGTCGTACTGGACTGATTTCTATGATTTTTTTTGTTGCCTAGCTCTTATGTCTGGGCAGACTATAAGAAATAATAGTCACAAATATTCTGTTTTTTTTTAAGTTATAGATAGCAGTGTTCTTACAATTTTTAAGTCTTTTTGTTTGGTTCAGGCTGTATCTCACATATGGCAGGGTAGATAGGTGGAAGTTAGGAACCTAGTGTTAAGACACTCCGTTCCGTTCCCCACTTTCCGCTCAAATTAAGGCACTGTGTATTGATTGGCGGAACTCAACAAGCTCTGCGTTATCCAGACCACGGCGAAGAAATGAACATAATAAATATTTCATTATCTTGAATGAGCATCGAACACACAACCTATAGCGCTTACAGTCACGTACTCGTGCCCCTGCGCCACGACAAGCCTCTTATATTTTTTATCATCTAATTTCAGATGTAAGATCTCTATCGAGGTAACACGTGGCGTTGAGTTTCATCACTCAACACGCAATGCCTTCAAATACACTAAAATTGGCATCGGAGAGTTTCTACACTGGGTTCCTAAGTTCCCTTTGACTCCTCTGTCATGTGAGATATACGGCGTGAAGCTAAAACGTTTATTTATGTATGTATATAGACAAGAAGAAGCTACATTTGTGTGATAAATAATAAGGTTCCTTAACGATGTGCTGCATTCCCGATTGTAAATAAAACTGGCTGTACACTTCACTATGTAATATAAAATAATATATTGTTTTCTTTTTTTTTTTCAACTTCACACTGTATCCCGCACATAGTAACGGGAACCTAATGTTAAGACACTCCGTTCCAATTAAGACACTTCCATTCTCACTTTTCGCTGAATTTGAGGCGTTAATATTTTGCATATTAATGCATAAGGCTGTCTGTTTGTCTGTTTGTCTGTTTGTCTGTTTGTCTGTTTGTCGGTTTGCCTGTTTGTCTGTTTGTCTGTTTGTCACATCTTCTAAACTACTGGACTGATTTAAATGTGTTTTTTTAATTTAGTGACAGGACTCACTTTATTTCAGATAGCTGAACTTTAAGTTATATCCAGGGTCATCCATATATAGCACGGTAAATAGAGGTCTTAAGAACAAATTTCTAATCAATGTTTGAAGCAGTGGAGGTCCAGAGTGGGAATCCTGAGGGCTGTCATGGCGCAGGGCCACAAGCGTGCGAGTGTAGAGCGAGTTGTGGGTTCGATTCTCTTTCGGAGAAATTATATATTTCATTTTTCAAATTGAATATTTAATGTATTCATTTCTTCGCTCTACTGACAAGACAAAGCGTGGCGTTGAGTTCCACAACTCAACACGTAAATATCTCAAATTTGGCAGTAACTGGGAAACGGAACGAAATATCTCAATACTAGGTTCCCAAGTTCCCCCCGCCTACTCTACCGTGTGCGTGAAACTGGCAAAATAAAACAATATTTTCATTAATCTTACCCTCAATAGCCACCTTTATACACCTATTTTGTAGGCATCTTCTGCCATGAATAAACTAAAAGCTTTGAAAGGCTGAATGTTGCCTGATCTTAAACACCGTATTATGTTAGTTATAGAGATCTGATGGAATAGATAATATACTGTTTATCTAACACTAGTTCTTGACTATGTCTTTACTTAATTTATTTTAGTTTCACGCTGGATCCCGCATCTATGCCCCACTTCCCGCTAATATTGAGGCATTGCGTGTTGAGTGGCAGCAGTCAACGCCGCGGTTTGCCTTGTCACCATTGAGATTAAAGAAAATTAAGAAATATTTAATTTTGTCGAGTGAGGACCTGTAGCGTTCACACGTGGCTACACGTGGACCCTTGTAATTTTAAATAAGGTTCCCTACGCCTATCCTGCTGCAGTTGCTATATGCAAGATACAGCGTGAAGGTAAAAAGATAATGAAAGAACTTATAAACTTGAATGTGAAGAAAAATTTTTAATATGGACAATAAGATAGTAATAGGGTTAACTCCCATTCTGGAAAATAA
>DWMZ01000231.1:0-28336 GCA_018249855.1 Eueides tales michaeli
ATATATATATATATATATATATATATATATATATATATATATATATATATATATATATATATATATATATATATATATATATATATATATATATATATATATATATATATATATATATATGATTGATCTATAAATCAAATTGAGTCAGCAGTCAATACGCCACCATATTGACAGTTCTATATATTATTGTCACATCCGGTGATAGATGGTTATGGATTTTGCCACTTTCTTGAATAAAAGTAAAATAATATTTGACTTATAAATATTATTCTACATCACGCAGTATCTCTTTCAATTCACTTTAAATTCCTATTATAGGACCAAGTTTAGAGACATTATTCCAGCGCAGCGTTGAATTTCGCCGCCAGAGAGAAAAACTGAACGTATTTCATCCCCCTAATATAAATTGAATCCACGACCAACGTATACAGGTACATCCAGAAACCATTCCATCACCATATCTACAATCTTTATGATTTCGTATATTTTATATATTATCTTACTTATATGGCTATAACACTCTATCTTAAATCCAGGGTGGATTTAAGAGAGAGTGTTTTACTGTGGCGTATGGGACCTTCAAAACCAAGTAAATTCAAAAAACAAAACAAAAAACAAGAAAGACGAAAAAAAATATTAGAGTACTAGCGAAATGCATTGAATATCTGAACATTGCATAAATGATGGAATGACGTACAAGGGAGATTCCAATTGTACTAACCTAACTGGCTAACTATACCTAAGTATAACTATAGGGTAAAATTTTTAAAAATAGCTATCTATAAAAGGCGCTGTTTCAAATCCTGCTTCGTTGAAATTTTTATACGTTTTTAAATTTAGTATTTATCTTTCCTAAGTGTGGGATAACACTTTAAAAATAGTAAAAATATTTAAAAAATAGCATTCTCACTGGCTAATCGATAATTCTAAACAAATTGTCTTTGGGTAACGGAAATTTTTAAAAATCTCCCTACAGAGATGCCAACAACATAAATAAGTTGTAACAAGCGTATAAGAATTTCGACGGAGCTGGGTGAGAACGAATGGCTTAGTTGGTCAGAGCGCTTGGGCGGGATCAAATCCTGCTTCGTTCAATTTTTTAACGTTTTTTTTAAATTTAGAATTTTCTTTTCTAAGTGTGGAATTATATTTTAAAAACAGTAAAAATAGCCATTTAATTAGATAAAATATATATTTTTTAGGAATAATTTTCATTTATTAAAGTAACTGAAAATCCTTTGTGATGACTTTTATTTATTGTTTTTAAATCAAATACAGATTTAGCAAAAAATAGATTTTCGCGAAACTTTAATTTTGAAGAAGGATGCCTACCTATATGGATAGTTACCCCACTATGAAAAAATGAAGAAGGATATATGCCAGCAGATCAGGATAGATACCTTTTATACTGAGTAAAGGAAAAAACCAAATCAATTGTTAAATAGTTATGATTTTAAAACAGCAAATTTTTTCCTACAAACATGAATCATAATAATGAAAAGTATTTATTATTTTTTTAAAATCGTTTGGTTGCTATATACTATTGAAAAATAATTATTATATCACACAAATAGGTAATCATAATTGAAACGTTTGTTTAACTAAAATATAAATTATTAAGTTTAAACATCCTTAATCATATTTTTTAAGTTAAATTTTACAATAAAACTACAATTCTTAATAAATTGTTGTTGTAAAACATTAATATTATAAATATCAACATCCATATTGCACAATTATACATTTTTATATTAAAAAGAACACAATAATTCACTTACATTTTTCAATATCTTATTTATTCTAATCATCTATTCTAATTCTCTAATTACCTCAAAAAAAATATTATTCCTTTTCCGATTTTATTGAAAAGCCAGTTTTTATTTTTTCATATCTTGCGCAATAATTTCTGAATAGTGTGCAGGTATCATGTAGCTAGTTCTGACACATTACACATTGGTATTCTTATTGTTTTCGAAACATTTAATGTATTTATCTTTATTTGTGTCTATGGCGCAATACTGTCTATCTCTTTTTGTTTTTTTACTGGAAATTTTTTAGTTTTCTTTTCTTTCATTTTATAGTTACATAGATTGTTCGGCAAATCCCCCTCGCTCGGCACCAGGGCATGAAATATTACTATTTTCAAATGAAATATTTAATGTGTTTATTTCTTTGCTCTGGTAACAAAGCAAAGCTCGGCGTTGATTTCCACCACTCAATACACAATGCCTCAATGTCGGTGTAAATACGAAACTTAGTATTGTTAAAATAATTACGCATATTTTCCCACCGTTATTAAGTAATGTCATATTAAGTAATGTCATGTCAATGTACATAAAGACACACCCACATGAACTAAATTCAAATCTCCAACGAGCATAATCGCTTCTTAGAATGTTGACATTGTGAGGTATATGATGTGATGCTGGGTCTGTAACCCTTAGTTAAAGTGAGAGAGAAGATTGAGGATCTAGGAAACTTGAGGGAACTTTGGCACGGAAAATGGAGAATGAAAATGCTTTCATTAAGATGAAAGCATTTTCATTCTCCATTTTCCGTGCCTGCGCGTTCGCGAATTTAACGCCGCACGTCGTTATCAGAACGATGAAGATAAAAAAATAATTATTTCCTTGAGTGGAAATCGAACCTACAATCTGATGTATTTAAAATTTTCATTAACTACAGATGAAAAAAAAAAACGAATATTCCGAATTCATCATCCAGAGATAGTGTTTGCTGGTGTGATTACAATCAAAAATTCCTGCAATTACGACGCGGCCGCTACAGGCGGCGTGCGACGACACTTAACGAGATTGTCATAATGTCTAATTGGATATACTTCAAAATGCAAATATTGTCTTAGAAATTTATAGCAGACTTTTGTAAATAAGTTTAAGGCTGTGGTTGCGCCGTGGTTGGGAGAAAACAATCTCTCTTGAGGAGTAAATATTTTCGGTTTCTTTTTTCATTCGTTTGATATGCTAATACAAATCATAAAAAATATATCACTAAAAGGCCACCTTTGAGCAATTTGTATTTACTAATTACTTTTGTGTATCTTATCAAGTGTGCAATTAATAATTTTTATCCTATTTTATCTTAACGTAACAAACAATAGCATCATGTTATCTCTCAAGCTCTACTAAGTAAATGTTTTCAAAGGTTTATTCAGATTTACTAAAATGGGCAGAAAAATGAAAAATAAAAAATATTTTATAAGCAAAAGCTTGGTCTAGTAAGTTTAGATGTCGTCGTTAACAGTTTTTTTAACGAGTGTGAAAAACAACTTTTGTTAAAATAAATGTTTTGTTATACAGACGCTGTGACCAGATGAACATTTTATATATAAACATTATTTTTGCACTCTATGTAGCTTGAGGGTATAGTAATAAATTATTGGTTGTACACAAGTCATAAAAAGAAAGCGTATCGTTTCTATAAAGTATAGATATACTATATAATTGCGGTATATTGAGGTGAATGCGGCGTTAAGTTTAACGGCCCATTATACACAATAACGAAAAATAGTGTTCTATGGACACTTTTCTGTTTTATATAAAGATCTCTTACCAGCTCTACTTGAACTTACCTATGTTACTTTCCTGTACTCATTCATATTTTTAGCCTTTCTAAACACCAATGCAAAAAATTGTAATTTGCACTTTGTCTATCTGTGTTTTTCTGTGGAACCACAATTCTAGAGTAAATAAATCAATTTGCATGCGGTTTTTTCCATATAAAAGATGTTCCCATTCAAAACGTTTTAGCGAAGCAAAAGAAAAACAACGCAATATGACATTGCACATACTAACATGAACTAATCCACCATAACGTCTACTCAAACGTTGAAGTAGTGGATTTAATATAAAAAATCCCGCCAAAACGTAATTCACTGAAAACGAGTATTAAATGCGTCGACCCATTACCCGCCGAGGGCGATGTGGAAATCTGATCCTTTTCGCATTTAAAATAGCGCTATATCTAATGGAAAATAGTGAATTTAACGTTCAAGCAAACTTTGTGCATTAATTAGTTTATTTTGAGTCGTGGTTTTTTATTTTCTATTCACTCTCTGTGTAGAATGTATATTCATATTTGTTTTAACTTCACTTTTAGTTTCTTTTAATGAAAGATTCAAAGTCGCAGTGGCGTTCTCCACTTTCCGAACAATTTTTACGTGTTGTGTTTCATTGTTTAACGTCATATTTTATTTTGTAGTCTGAGGCGAGGAAAATGAAACTAATTCAGTAGTCATACGCTGTACCGTTACGCCACGGCAGCCAACGCACAGATTCTGTTTTTTTTAATACAACTAATAAAAAATTACAGTAATGAAAAAATCATTTTCAACTTTTAATCTCATACTAGAACATTTTACATTACAATAAAGAATCGTATGCAATCAATTAACTTTGAAATGATGTGAAGTATGAATCCTTTGAGAGTATCGTTCAATGGATTTAGCAATCAATGATTACAGTATTTCATCTATATAGGAAAGCGAAGCACTATGATAAAATATCACCGTGTTGAGTCTAAATCGTTCTTTAATTTACTGCCCTTTTTTGTCGACTATGTTTATTTAAAATAGTAAAATTTATAAATTTCTATAAAGGATTCGCATAAATTGAAATCGGCGGAAACGGGAAGTGGAGAACGAAGTGTCTAAAGAGTAATTTCCTATTCTTTTCCCTGCTGAACGTGAGAACAAACGTACATATTTTTTTAAAAAACTAAACTTATTTTATTTATTTATGTCTTACCTTAATTACCTGCCCTATTTTAACTCAGTTAAAGTTATTGCGAATTTTAAGTATAGGTACATATCTTTATCTGTTATATGATTTTTTTTATATTTTTAGAAAAACTTTAGAGAATTTTTTACTTATTCTTTGGTCGACTGAAGTAGAAGCTTGAGGATAGTAAAATTAATTAAATTCCCGTTTGACGACCGTCTTTCCAAAGTAGACGATCAATTTGCAAAAAGGGACAATTCAATTTGATAAAGTGTTTGCAATTTCAAAATTCAGAAGTACTATGTCTATTTGCCGTTTACGTAACGTTTGGAATATTTTGCAGCTGTAATAGTTTACTAATATACTTATTGTCTGTGTCTTATTAACCATAAGACGATGGTCGAGGGTTCGATGAAAAGTCGTGAGAAGAAATTTTCTTCCCTGAGATAAAATGATAAGACAACGCTGCGTTGAGCTCTACTAATCTGTTTTTTATAGCTTCACATTGTATCAGCTTCACGTCGTATCCCGCACATAGCACGGCAGAAGGAACATAGAATTCAAGTGTCAAGACTCTACATTTCGTTCTGTATTTACACTGACATTGAGGCAATGTGTATTGAGCGGTGGAACTCAACGTCGTGCTTTGACTTGTTACCAAAACAAAGTAAACGCATACGATATCGACAGTCGAATATAGTTATACTTAGGTATAGTTAGCCAGTTAGGTTGGTAGAATTGGAATCTCCCTTGAACGCCATTCCATCATTTATGCAATTTTCAGGTATTCAATGCATTTTGCTAGTGCTCTTATTCAGTTGGACTGGATATTACCGTATGAATGGAATACTCGATTTGGTTTATTTCTCGTTTTTCTTGTTTCTTGTGAAAAAGTGTATTTTGGAATTACTTGGTTTGAAGGTTGGGTTTTAGAGAAGGTGTTATCTTACTTGTAAGATTACATAAAAATTAAGACAGAATATCATACAGTTTGTAGAAATGGTGACGGAATGGCTTCTGATTGTAAGTGCGATGGTCGTGGGCTTAATTTCCATTAGGGAAATGACTCACGACAATTTTTTCGCTCTAACGGCTGAATTTAACGCCTCGCTGTTATAATCTCTTCTTGGCTAAAATATGAGAAAGGGGTGTTTTAACACTAAGTTTTCATTGTCTACCATGTAATCTGAATCCTTTCATCTATTCTTCTACCTTACAGTCATAGTCACTGCGACATTAATCACTACTGTGCTATACCTCTAATTGATTTCATAAGAAACTTTCAAAGGAACATGAAATAATTATGTTGGAACCTATTGCTAAAATACTCCGTTCCTTACTTTCCGACAGCCGAAAAATGCGCCATGAATTTGATTTATTTTTTAGTTTCGCACTGTATTCTGCATTTAGCAGAGTAGGTAGAGAGAACGTGGGAACACATTGTTAATGTTATTCCGTTCTCTACTTTCCGTCTAATATTGTTCGTTACCAAAGCGAGGAAATAAAAATGTTAAATATTTAACTTCCTCGAATGGCTGTTGAACCCATCGCATCTTGTCTATCTCATAGTGATACACTAGTACCTCTTTGCCATTATAGGCCTCAAAAAAAAAATTAATAGAATAATACCGGATTGCAGAGATGGAACATGCTTTTTGTGATTTTTTTGTGGATATGTGTCGTCGGGCAGTAACCGTCTGACTGAGAAAGTTGATTGATGGCAATGATTGCAGTTCGATTCGCACTTTGGGAAATAAAATTATATATATTTTTTCACTGCATTAGTGTGCGGCGGCGTGGAAGACAAGACGCGGAGTTACGTTAGGTAATATCTATTAAAAGAATGACACAATTTAATATTGCTTAAAAATATAATTGTAAAGTATTTTAGTAGAAAAAAATATTATCAAAAACCGGAAGCTACAAAGTTTAATAAATAAAACACTAAATAACCGAAACAGCCACGCCACGACCATTAGCTTCATACTATACTATACTGCAGCACCTGGATGGCTTAGTCAAGTGTAAGCGAAAACTTGAGTTTTAAGACACTCCATTTTTCTTAAAACACAATTTTACACTAAAATTTGGCTGGTTCATCAGGTCATTTTGATAATAAAACATAAACACACTAAAGATAAAGATTCATTCTTACCATTACTTTGGATGTTTGATTGAATTCGAACTTGTAATTTGACATCCTAATACAATCACATACGCTAGCCAGAAAGGCTCACCCCATTCATTATCACCCTTAATCCCACTTGCCTTTATGTAAAACGAAAATTGCTTTGTCCCCCTTCATACATGAACATTCAGCTATTCTCGTCGAAAGTCCATCTGATGGGAGGATAGTGATTTCCTATGACCTGTCGTGCGTTCTAGTACGTACTTTATATAGCGTTGACCCAGTTGATGTTAATAAAATACTTCATTCAATAGCTTCAAGGGCAGGCACATATTGTTTTAAATACGATGTTTCTAAATTCAAATATATTCAAATATAATTAGTCAATGTTGAATACCAATTCAGATACGTAATTTTGATTAATATAAGACTGTCGTAGCGGCGTGTTGTCTGGTAGACGTGACGTTTGAAGAGTCAATTCTTACTGAAGGAAATGATCTCGTACTTTGTCATTTCCCTGGGAAAAAGACAAGTCTCGTTTACAATAAGACACTGTGCCGCTGTACCACGATGTATTCTTCCATCTCCTTTTATATTGTTATGGTGTATCCCATACACTTGGAGATTTAGCAACCTAGAATTATGACTCTCCGTTTTCATTAAAATTTTGCCATTTCCACCTCCCGTCGAATTCTCGCCGTCGCATTTACAGTTGCACTCTTGTGCCACTGCACCACAACGGCCACATAAAATTTTTCATACATAATTATTTTATGTATGAAAAATTTTATGTGGCCGTTTTTTTCTTAATTTAATTTTTCATACATAAAATAAAAACTCCGTGTTAGATTTAAACCTATATCCAAACAAAATAATTGGTTTGTGTTTATTTTGTTCGCGTTCCAGCGCGGTTTGCGGCTAAATGCCCGTTATATTGAACTTTGTTTCTAACGAATCGGGCTTATTTATTTGTATGTAAATATTTAATAATGAAAGGTAGGATTTATTTCAGAACTAGCGACTCGCCGGTGGCTTAGCCCGCATGAATTTATTACGCTCAACTACTTTCTTGTTGTAAATGTTGCAAAAACGTTGAAAAAATATAATAGTGAATACTGCATTTAGTTCTGGTCAGCCGTTTTAGTGATTAGGGTGTACGAATGCGCACAGACAGACAAATCAAATCAAATCAAATCAAAATATTCTTTATTCAATTAGGCCATTACAAGCACTTTTGAATCGTCAAGTTACATAAAAATGTCTGTAGTGTCAGTCCTACAGGAAGCTACCACCGGCTTGGAAGGCGGGTCTGCTGAGAAGAGCCGGCAAGAAACTCAACAGTTGCTCTTTTCAAAATATCAATTAAAGAAAATATATAAAATAATTAGCTTCCTGAATGAGTACCAACAGCATTTAATCCCACGCATTCTTATCATGGTAATATTCTTGAATTGAATAATATGATTTGCCCAACAATATATTTTTGACTTTGACTTTAAATTTTTGAAATGCCAAGTCTAAAATTACTTGTGGAATTTTATTATACATACGTGTACCATGTCACATAAAAGACTTACTAACTTTTTGAAGACGAAAAATAGGAGTGATCGGCTTGTTTTTACTTCTTGTATTGATACCATGTCTACCACTGTTTTTTAAGTAATTGTGGATATTTTTCCGAACAAGTATTATATTATCATATATGTACTGCGATGCAACCGTAAGAATACCCGTTTCTTTAAAAAATTCTCTTAGGGATTCCCTAGCTCCCACGCTGTATATGGCCCGAACCGCTCTTTTTTGAATTACGAATATAGATTCGATATCTGCAGCATTGCCCCAGAGTAATATTCCGTAGGACAATATGCTATGAAAATAGCTAAAGTAGACTAGCCGTGCAGTATCAACATCCGTAAGCTGCCTCACTTTTCTAACAGCATATTCAGCGGAGCTCAGTCTGCCCGCAAGAGAAGACAGATGGGGGCCCCATTGTAGTTTCGAATCTAGGGTTATTCCCAAGAAAACCGCGGTATCACAAAAATTCAGAATTTTATTATCAATGTTTAAATTAAGCTCTTTTTTCCTAACATTCGGCATACTAAAATCTATACATTTGGTTTTCTGTGCGTTTAATACTAAATTATTAGTAGTAAACCAGTGAAGTATTTGGGACAGTGCACTATTCACTTCGTCATAGCTGTCTTTCTTACGATCTACTTTAAAAATTAATGAAGTATCATCAGCAAATAGTACCACATCGCATAAATTATTCACGTAAAAGGGGAGGTTATTTATATAAATTAGAAACAAAAGAGGCCCTAGAATCGATCCTTGTGGGACACCCATCCCCAGAAAGGTACCGGAAGACTTTACATTATTTAAAGTTACGTGCTGAATTCTATTTCTCAGGTACGAAGAAATAAACAGACAATCAAAAAAAAATTAAAAACATTATTTTAGGATGAAGTATTTCATTTCCTCGAGTAGGAATCAAACTCAGAACTTGTTGATTTAAAGTCGCACGCTTGTTTCCCTGCGTTACAACATACCTCATGTGTATTTGTGTTAGGTATGTGTTTGTTTTTTTAGTTTAATACACCCGTATTTCCATCCAAATAATAAATAGACTAACACCTAATTCTATGATCCCACACACATTTTTTTTGATGAACTCTAAAAAAGGATCTCAATAAGCCTCTAGCAATAAATTCCTTACCTTCTAAGTATCCATTGAGAGCTCTTGCACTAGAATCATTTATTTATTTGAAAAACAGAAAAATATACTTTTATCCCTGCCGAATAACGAACGGCATACAGTACATTACGTGATTACCTTCCAAAGTGTTCAGCAACTTCTCATGTCTATTAACAAAACATTACATATACTGGAACTGTTTCCTTTAATGTTACTTAGAATGAGGATTTGCCTATTTCTTATTTTTAAAAGGTTAGAAAATACTTGTAGTGAGAAATCACTCCCTTTTTATGATGCAATTAAAAAACGTCCCTATTTACGACTGTATCCCACATATGACAAAAAAAGATTTGGGAGCCTAGTGTTAAGATACTCTGTTCCGTTTTTCACTTTCCACTTAATGTTCGTAAAACTCAACGCCCCACTTTGTTTTGTTACCAGAACGTAAAAATAAAAAGTTAGTAGTAGTAGTAGCTAGTTTAAATGTAGTGAAAAGTGACTTATACAGTGATTTCTTCTATTTACATCTCTCAGATTTATAACATGTCTACTCTTTCAGAAAATTAAAATGTATTTTTCTGATATATGTGTATTATGTTCATGTACTAGTTCTGTCGTGGCGCAGGGACACAAACGTGTGACTGTTAACGTGAAAGGTCGGTAACGCCACTCGATGAAATAAAATATTTAATATTTTCAATTAAAATATTAATTGTTTCCATTTCTTCGCTCTACTAATAAGGCAAAGCGCGATGTTGAGTTCAGCAACTCAACATTAAATGCCTCAAATTCAGCGAAAAATGGAGAACGGAACGGAGTGTCTTAACACAAAGTTCTCAAATTCCGTCTACTTACTGTGCCACGTGCGGGATATGGCGTGATACTGAAAATAATGTATATGTTTATTATTTATTTATACTATCCAATTTTAATTGTCGTATATATTTCCTCACCAAAATGTTACTGGAAGAAATTGCTGATTAGCGACAAGACCATACCACCTTTTGTGCTTCAATTATTATTTGTCGTCTGCTTTTATTTTCTTTATTTAGATATTGATTTGTGCACAATAAAGTGTAAATAAATATGTAAAGCAAATTTTATTGCTCAATTCGTAATATAGTAGAGAGAAAATATTCAATTTCTTCATTTTCATGTTTTTTTGCATCGGTGCTGCTCTGGACGGCTTACTTGAGCAAACAACGCCACAAATTAAGCATATAAGTTATTATGTAAATGTAATTAAATACATAATCTTACTCTGTATTCTGCATATATGTATGTAGGAAGAGGGAATTTTGGAATTTAATGCTAAAACACTCCCTCCGTTCCCTATTTTCCGCTTAATTTTTGAGACATTGTCTATGAAGTAGCGCAAGCCAACACGTACAATCGCACGCTTAATCCCTTGCGCCACGACGGCCACAAACTAATAAGAACTTAATATTACAGTAATTAACCATTTCATCAACGAACCAATTCAACTAAGAAAATATTAACACGCATATTGTATATTATGAATGTGAGAGATAGTGCTATTCCATTCACATCATTTGGCTTTTCAAGTTTTCATTAGGGAGCACAATATGCCATCTCGGGCGTTATGGACTTAACTCGCTCGTAAATCTTTGTCGCTTTTATATTATTGTAAGTAATATGTTAAAATGAAAGCTATTATATGAGTTTTTATAGAAAATATTTTGATTTATTTTTATTTTCACGCTGTATACTGCATTTACTAGGTTAGGTAGATGGAACGTGGGAACCAATTGTTACGACACTCCATTCACGTTAATATTCATACGTTACCTAATTTCCAACAAATACTAAAGGTATGCATGTTGAAAGGTGGTTCAACGCCGCGCTTTGTCTCGTTACCAGAGTGAGGAAATGAAAATGTTAAATATTTGACTTCCTCGAGTGGAGATGGAATCCTCAATCTGTAGTGTTTACAGTTACACGCTTGTACCCCTGTGGCAAGATTAGCTTCAAATTTAGAATAGATAAATACCGGATTGTGGTAAGAGAATATTTGCTGTTCATATATTTTTTACTCGAGATGTGTCGTCGGCCACTTGACGTCTGTCTGTGGAGCTGATGGTTGCGGATCGATTTGCATTCAGGGAAATAATTAATTATATTTACAATTATTTTAAATATTCCACTGCATTCTCAGTTAAGAAGTGGCCCAGGATGCAATGTTATGATAATTAGGAAGGTTAGGTAGAAACTACTTTCCGTCTGTAATTCCTACAAGATGGGCAAAAGCATAAAGTTATTTTTTTACAAAATACAAGAAACTGCAATTTTTTATACAAAAATTACTAATGTAGGTAATATCTTGTAGAATCATTAATATTTACTTTGCTTAAGAAATATTAATATAGCAGAATTTAGTTAAAAAAATTATAATCAAAAAACGGAAATTATAAAAACATCAATTTATGAAAGTAAAACCCACGACCATAAGCTTTACACAAGCATATGACAAAGTAGGCACAGGGAACTTGGGAACCTAGCGTTAAGACAATCCGTTCTTATTAAAACACAAATTCCGTTTCCATTCCATCAATTTTGTCATAAAATTTGGCTGGATCATCAGATCCGATGATTTTAATTATATAAAAATGTACACAGAAATACACGTATCTATATAAAGATAAATTCTTAATATTACATTGGATGTTTCATTGGATTCGAACTTGTGACGCAACATCCTAATATAAGTAAATACGCTAGCAACAAGCTAGTACCCCATTCAAAATTGTCCTTAATCCTATTTGCCATTATGTAAAACGGAAATTGCTTTATCCTCATCCATACATGTACATTCAGCTATTCTCGTAGAAAGTCCATCTGATGGGTACGATAGTCATTTCCTGTGATCTGTCGTACGTTCTAAAACGTACTTTATATAGAGTTGACCCAGTTGAAGCTATTAAATTACTTCATTTGAAAGTTTTAATGGTAGCTGGTAACATATTGTTTAAATACCATGTTTATAAAGTCAAATAAACTTAATAAAAGTTGAATACCAATATTGTACATAATACAGGTTGGGCACTTAAATAAAGAATATATAAAAAAAACGACATACTTCAGTAAAGAAAGAATTTATTTATATTAAAAAAAAACAATTGGGAAAATATTTTTTTAAAGATAACATTTATGAGATGCCTGCCGTCTAATTGAACACACTCCTCCAAATTAGTCCACAAATTCGTGAAAACTCAATAAAGAAGTACCCCTTGTCCTCCCCGTAAATCTACAATGATGAAATTGGTACGGAACCATCAGTAGGTGAATTTGACTCGCACGTGGCCGACTTTTTAAGTCATAATGCTATATTACAATCTGGACAAGGTATATATAAATTCTAATATTATAAAAGTACCAGTTAAGCTGACATTACATATTTAAAGTTCTTATAGGTTAGGAAATATCAAACAGCGCGACGTAACAGAACATCATATTTATGTTTTTTACAGATTCCAACTTTGCGCGATGTAATTATTTTTTATAATATATTCACCTGGCACTCTGTTTTCTTATTAGATTCTTTATATTACAAAGTCTTTATACAAAATGTTATTGCGTTATTTTTCGTATTCGACATTTATATTTTAACATGAAGTTCCCAGGGATCCCTTTTCCTATCCTGCTGAGTAAGAAAAACTGTATGAAGTTAACAAAAACATGGTAAGAATGAAAAGATAATAACAAAGAAAAAGAGAAATAGAAAATCAATCTCTTACGCTTTCGTCAAATTTTATAAAAGTAGATACAATCATTAATTAAGTTCTAACAAACTACGAGCTATTGAACATTGAAATGTGTGAAAAGCGACGTTAACTGACTTCTAATTACGAAATTTAAGCCTATGTACGTTTTAAACCTTTGGCTGTCAAAATGATAGTAGCTTTGGACTTGATTACATTTGTATTATAGCGAATAAATTGTCTTTATATCAAAGATATAGTGAGAAGACAAAGTAGAACGTTGAGTTACCAAGCACCCAATATCTCTTAAACAGGCCGGAAATTGGCGACCGTTGTTTCTTAGCAATAAGTTCTTTCTTCATACACTGCTCTAGGCGAGACAAAGTGTGAAGTTATACTCTCAGCTTCATTGTATCACGAACATGGCAGAACAGACAGAAGGAGCTTGGGTGTACAGTGTGAAGACACTTCGTTTTGTTTACCGCGTTCTGCCAAATTTGAGACATTGCGTTATAAGTGGCGGTACTCAATACCGCGCTATGCCTTACTCTAAAGTATTTCCTACCATAATACATTCAAAAACCAAATTCTTCGTATTGTTAAAATAATTACGCATATTTTCCCACCGTTATTAAGTAATGTTTCCATAAAGACACATCCACATAAACCAAATTCAAATCTCCAACGAGCATAATCGCTTTATATAATGTTGACGATGTGATGCTGGGTCTGTAACCCTTTGTTAAAGTGAGAGAGAAGAGAAATGGTAAGAAATATCCCATACAATAATGAATATATTTTTTACGCTGTACTCCGCAGAGGGAACTTGAGGACTTAGGAAACTTGAGGGAACTTTGGAACTCTTAATGAAAGCATCTTCATTCTCCATTATCCGCGCCTTCGCGTGCGCGAATTTAACGCCGCACGACGTTATCAGAGCGATGAAAATAAAAAAACAATTATTTTCTTGAGTGGAAATCGAACCTACAATATGATGTATTTAAAATTTTCGTTAACTACATATAGAGTATTCCGAAGTTATCATCCAGAGATAGTGATTGCTGGTGTATTAAAATCAAACATTCCTGCAATTACGACGCGGCCGCTACAGGCGGCGTGCGACGACACTTAACGAGATTGTCATAATGTCTAATTGGATATACTTCAAAATGGAAATATTATCTTATAAATTTATAGCAGATTTTTGTGTATAAGTTAAAGACTGGTTGCGCCGTGATTGTAAGAAAGATCTCTCTCGAGGAATTAATATTTTTGGTTTCTTTTTTCATTTGTTTGATATGCTAATACAAATCATAAAAAATATATCACTAAAAGGCCACCTTTGAGCAATTTGTATTTACTAATTACTTTTGTGTATCTTATCAAGTGTGCAATTAATAATTTTTATCCTATTTTATCTTAACGTAACAAGCAATAGCATCATGTTATCTCTCAAGCTCTACTAAGTAAATGTTTTCAAAGGTTTATTCAGATTTACAAAAATGGGCAGAAAAATGAGAAATAAAAATATTTTATAATCAAAAGCTCGGTATGGTTAATACCTTAAGTTTAGAAACTCGTTAACAGTTTCCTTTTAACGAGTGTGAATAACAACTTTTGTAAAAATAAATGTACGCGTTGTTGTAAGTGTGTTTATACATAAACATAATTATTGCACTCTATATAGCTTGAGGGTGTAGTAATAAATTATTGGTTGTACACAAGTAATAAGAAGAAAACAGATTAATGTAACTATGGGATTCAATATCATTTCTATAAAGTATAGATATGCTATATAATTGGGGTATATTGAGCTTGATGCGGCGTTAAGTTTAGCGGCCCATTATATATAGTGTTCTATTGACACTTTTCTGTTTTATATAAAGATCTCTTACCAGCTCTACTTGAACTTACCTATGTTACTTTCCTGTATTCATATTTTAAGGCTTTCTAAATACCAATGCTAAAAGTTGTAATTTGCACTTTGTCTATCTGTGTTTTTCTGTGGAACTACAGTTCTAGTATAAATAAATCAATTTGCATGCGATTTTTTCCATATAAAAGACGTTCCCATTCAAAACGTTTCAACGAAACAAAAAACAACGCGATATGACATTGCACATACTAACATGACAACTAATCCACCATAACGTCTACTCAAACGTTGAAGTAGCGGATTTAATATAAAAAATCCCGGCAAAACGTAATTCACTGAAAACGAGTATTAAATGCGTAAACCCATTACCCGCCGAGGGCGATGTGGAAATCTGATTCATTTCGCATTTAAAATAGCGCTATATCAAATGGAAAATAGTGAATTTAACGTTCAAGCAAACTTTGTGCATTAATTAGGTTATTTTGAGTCGTGGTCTTTTTTTTCTATTCACTCTCTATGTAGAATGTATATTCATATTTATTTAGGTTTCACTCCGTATTTTTTTAAAAGAAAGATTCAAAACACTGTGTTCCCCACTTCTCGAACAATTTTTAACGTGTTGTGTGACATTATTTAACGTTGTTACATTTTATTTTGCAGTCTGAGGCGAGGAAAATGAAAATAATTCATTCCGACGAGAGGGAATTGAACCCACTACCGTTATTTAATAAACAGACGCTGTGCCGTTGTGCCACAATAGGCTGCGTAATGATTCTCATTTACTTAGTACAATTATTAAAAAAATGTTGTAATGAAAAATTCATTTTCAACTAAAAATCTCTTACTAGAACATTTTACATTACGGTAAAGAATTGTATGGAAATCACTTTGAAATGTTGTGAGGTATGAATCCTTTGAAAGTATCGTTTAATGGATTCAGCAATCAATGATTACAGTATTTTATCTCTATAGGAAAACGAAGAATGGAAATCACTTTGATAAAGCATGACGATATTAATTCTGCATAGTTCTTTCATATACTACCCTTCTTTGTGGACTATGTTTATTTAAAATAGTAAAATTTGTAAATTATTATTAAGAATCACGAAAAATGGATAACAGCGAAAGCGGAAAGTGGAGGACGGAGTGTCTAAACAGTAGTTCCCCATAGTTTTTCATGCTGAACGCTAGAGTAAAGGAACAAACGCGTACTTTTATAAAACTAATCGTGTTTTATTTATTAGTTATCTAACTTAATTTAAGTTAAAATCATTACAAATTTTAGGTTCTTTATCAGTTACGTGATTTTTTTCTTAAATATTTTTTTTAGCATCACACTGTATCACGCCGCACAAGGTAAGGTAGGAAGAGGGAACCCGGGAACCTAGTGTTAATTCGTTTTCTTAAATATGCTTTCGTTTTCTTAAATATGCTTAAAAAATCTTATACTACTTAATTTAAAAACGTATAAAAAATTGAACGAAGCAGGATTTCTATACGTTTTAAAATTTAATAGTACTTTTCTTTCCTGAGTGTGGAATAACACTTTTTTACTGAAGTAGAAGCTTGAAGATAGTAAAAATTAATTAAATTCCCGTTCGACGACCGTCTTTCCACTCACTGTAGACAATAAACTTGCAAAAAGAGACAATTCAATTTGATAAAGTGTTTGCGTTTTCAAAATTTAGAAGTACTGTCTATTTGCCGTTTATTTGCTTGGAATATTTTGCAGCTATAAAATTTTAATAATATACTTATGTCCGTTTTTTGTAAAGCACATGGTTGTGGATTCGATACAAGTCGTGGGATTAAATTTTGTACTCTGAGTTAAAATGATAGGATAACGCTGCGTTGAGTTCTACTAATCTGCTTTTTATAGCTTTAAATTGTATCAGCTTCACGCTGCATCCCGCACGTAGCACGGCAGAAGGAACTTAGAAATCAAGAGTCAAGACTTTACATTTCGTTTCGTAATTACACCGACATTGAGGCATTGTGTATTGAGTTGTGCAAGTCAACGCCGAGCTTTGCCTTGTTACCAGAGCAAAAAAATAAACACATTAAATATTTCATTTGAAAATAGTATTATTTCATTTCTTCGAGTATTGATCAAATCCACAACTTTTTAATATTCCCATGAAAGATTACATTTTGCAAGATACATTGAGAAGCTGGAAATAACTATTATATGATCTTATCGCAAATCAGCAATTTCTTCCAGCAACATTTTGCTGAGGAAATGTATACGACAATAAAAATTGGGTTGTATAAATAGATACACATTACATATAACATCCTAGAACATGTACATTATTTTCAGCATCACGCTATATCTCGCACATGGCAGAGTAAGTATGGAACTCGAGAAGTTAGTGTTAAGACACTCCGTTCCGTTCTCCATCTTTTACCGAATTGGAGACATTTTATGTTGAGAGGCAGAATTCAACACTGCGTTTTACCTTTTTAGTAGAGGGAAAAAATGGAAAAAATAAAAATTTTAATTGAAAATATTAAAGATTTCATTTCAATGAATGAGGGGATGCCACATCATGGTTTGTGTCATGGGGCGACACCTTTCTCGTTAACAGTCACACGGTTGTGTCCCTGCTCCACGACAGAAATAGTACATAACCATAATGCACATAATTCAAATTGTACATAAACATAATATATATAGTTTCATCAACATTAAACGGAAAGTGAGGAACTAGGAATGTTTTTCTTAGTTGCATCATAAAAAGGGAGTGATTTCTCACTACAAATATTTTCCAACTGTATAAAAATAAGAAATAAGCAAATGCTCATTCTAATTAACATTAAAGCAAACAGTTCCAGTGTTTGCAATGTTTTCAAACGGTGTTGCTCTTGAAATGATTCGAGAGCAACACCTTTTTAGTTGATACTTAGAGGGTTAGGAATTTATTGCTGCAGGCTTATTGAGATCCTTTGTGTGGGACCATAGAACTAGGTATTAGTCTGTTTATTAGTTTGGTGGAAATACACCCAACTAATAAACAGACACACACCTAACACAAATACACATAAGGTATGTTGTAGCGCAGGGGCACAAGCGTGCGACTTTAAATCGACAGGTTGTGACTTCGATCCCTACTCGAGGAAATTAAATATTTCATCTTAAAATAATGTTTTTAATTTTTTTTTTGATTGTCTATTTATTTGTTTGCACTTCTGTGCGCACTTTTACACACTAATCACTAAAACGGCTGACCAGAATAAAATTCAGTATTCACTATTATATTTTTTCAACATTTTTGCAAGATTTACAACAAGAAAGTAGTTGAGAGTAGTAAGTTCATGCGGGCTAAGCCACCGGCGGGTCGCTAGTTCTGAAATAAATCTTACCTTTCATTATAAAATATTTACATACAAATAAATGAGCCCGATTCGTTAGAAACAAAGTTCAATATAACGGGCATTTAGCCGCAAACCGCGCTGGAACGCGAACAAAATAAACACAAACCAATTATTTTGTTTAAATTGATAACACTGGCTTTTTATCTACACTGGAAATAAATTCAACAAAAAAAAAATTAAAATTGTGTTTTTCAATAATTTTCTTTGAAATTATTCTGGCTATTCGATGTTTGTATCTGGTGATGGATATAGGTTTAAATCTAACACGGAGTTTTTATTTTATGTATGAAAAATTAAATTTAAAAAAACAAAAAATAAAAACGGCCACATAAAATTTATCATACATAAAATAAATATGTATGAAAAATGTTATGTCGCCGTTGTGGTGCAGTGGCACAAGAGTGCAACTGTAAATGCGACGGCGAGAATTCGACGGGAGGTGGAAATGGCAAAATTTTAATGAAAACGGAGAGTCATAATTCTAGGTTGCTATATCTCCAACTGTATGGGATACAGCATGACAATATAAAAAGAGATGGAAGAATACATCGTGGTTCAGCGGCACAATGTCTTATTGTAAACGAGACTTGTCTTTTTCCCAGGGAAATGACAAAGTACGAGATCATTTCCTTAAGTAAGAATTGACCCTTCAAACGTCACGTTTACCAGACAACACGCCACTACGACAGTCTTATATTAATCAAAATTACGTATCTGAATTGGTATTCAACATTGACTAATTATATTTGAATATATTTGAGTTTACAAACATCGTATTTAAAACAATATGTGCCTGCCCTTGAAACTGTCGAACTATATTAGCTTCAACTAGGTCAACGCTATATAAAGTATGTACTAGAACGCACGACAGGTCATAGGAAATCACTATTCTCCCATCAGATGGACTTTCGATAAGAATAACTGAATGTTCATGTATGAATAACTGAATGTTCATATATGTTAGTGTGTTTATGTTTTTATAATCAAAATGACCTGACCTGATGAACCAGCCAAATTATAGTGCAAAATTGTGTTTTAAGGAGAATGGAGGTGAATTCCAGGTGCTGCCATACAGCATGAAGCTTATGGTCGTGGGATGTACTTTGGTGATTTGATGTTTTATTTACTAAACATTGTAGCTTCCGGTTTTTGATAATATTTTTATCTACTATAATCTTCTGCAATTATATTTTTAAGCAGTATTAAATTGTGTCATTCTTTTAATAGATATTACCTAACGTAACGCCGTGCTTGTCTTCCACGCCGCCGACCACCACTGCAGTGAGAAAAAAAAATATAATTTTGTTTCCCCGAGTGCGAATCGAGCTGCAATCATCGCCTTCAGTCAACTTTCGCAGTCAGACGGTTACTGCCCGACGACACATATCCACAAAAAAATCACATGCTTTATTTCCGCAATCCGGTATTATTCTATTATATTTTTTTGAGGCCTATAATGGCAAAGGAGTACTAGTATATCACTGTGAGATAAACAGGTTGCGATGGGTTCAACCTCCAATCGAGGATTCGACATTCGACGACGAATTAGATAGGTATAGCACAGTAGTGATTAATGTCGCAGTGACTATGACTGTAAGGTAGAAGAATAGATGAAAGGATTCAGATTACACGGTAGACAATGAAAACTTAGTGTTAAGACACCCCATTCTCATCTTTTTAGCCAAAAAGAGATTATAACAGCGAGGCTTCAAATTATCGTCTGTCATTTCCTTAATGGAAATTAAGCCCACGACCATCGCACTTACAATCAGAAGCCATTCCGTCACCATTTCTACAAACTATATGATACTCTGTCTTAATTTTTATGTTATCTTACAATTTAGATAACATTCTCTTTAAAACCCAACCTTCAAACCAAGTAATTCCAAAATACACTTTTTCACAAGAAACAAGAAAAACGAGAAATAAACCAAACCGAGTATTCCATTCATACGGTATTATCCAGTCCAACTGAATAAGAGCACTAGCAAAATGCATTGAATACCTGAATATTGCATAAATGATGGAATGACGTTCAAGGGAGATTCCAATTTGACCAACCTAACTGGCTAACTATACCTAAGTATAACTATACTCGATTGTCGATATCGTATGCGTTTACTTTGGTTTGGTAAGAAGTCAGAGCACGACGTTGAGTTCCACCACTCAATACACATTGCCTCAATGTCGGTGTAAATACAGAACGAAATGTAGAGTCTTGACACTTGAATTCTATGTTCCTTCTGTCGTGCTATGTGCGGGATACAGCGTGAAGCTGACATAATGTGAAGCTATAAAAAACAGATTAGTAGAACTCAACGCAGCATTGTCTTATCATTTTATCTCAGGGAAGAAAATTTCTTCTCACGACTTGTATCGAACCCACGACCAGCGCCTTATGGTTAATAAGACACAGACAATAAGTATATTAGTAAACTATTACAGCTGCAAAATATTCCAAGCGTTACGTAAACGGCAAATAGACATAGTACTTCTGAAATTTGAAATTGCAAACACTTTATCAAAGTGAATTGTCCCTTTTTGCAAATTGATCGTCTACATTGGAAAGACGGTCGTCAAACGGGAATTTAATTAATTTTTACTATCTTCAAGCTTCTATTTCAGTCGACCATAGAATAAGTAAAAAGCTCTTTAAAGTTTTTCTAAAAGTATTTCAGAAAAAAATCATATAACAAATAAAGTTATGTATACTTAAAATCACAAATATCACAATAGCCTTAACTCAGTTAAAATAGGTCCGGTAACTAACGTAAAACATAAATAAATAAAATAAAAAATATGTACGTTTGTTCTTTTAATCTCACGTTCAGAAAGGAAAAGAATGGGAAATTGCTCTTCAGACACTTCGTTCTCCACTTTCCGTTTCTGCCATTTTCCAATTTTTGCGATCCTTTATAGGAATTTATAAATTTAACTATTTTAAATAAACATAGTCGACAAAGAAGGGCAGTAAATTAAAGAACTATTTAGACTTAACACGGTGATATTTTATCATAGTGCTTCGATTTCCTATATAGATAAAATACTGTAATCATTGATTATTAAATCCATTGAACGATACACTCAAAGGATTCACACCTCACATCATTTCAAAGTGAATTGCATACGATTCTTTATCGTAATGTAAAATGTTCTAGTAAGAGATTAAAAATTGAAAATGATTTTTTCATTACTGTAATTTTTTATTAGTTGGCTGCCGTGGCGTAACGGTACAGCGTATGACTACTTATTAATGGTAGTGGGCTTGATTCCCTCTCGTCGGAATGAATTATTTACATTTTCCTCGCCTCAAACTACAAGATAAAAATAAAGGTTAAACAATGAAACACAACACGTAAAAATATGTTCGAGAAGTGGGGAATGCAGTGTTTTGAATCATTCTTTAATAAAAATACAGAGTGAAACTAAAATAAATCTGAATATACATTCTACATAGAGAGTGAATAGAGAAAAAGACCACAAGTCAAAATAGCCTAATTAATCCACAAAATTTGCTAGAACGTTAAATTCACTATTTTCCATTTGATATAGCGCTATTTTAAATGCGAAATGAATCAGATTTCCACATCGCCCTCGGCGGGTAATGGGTCGACGCATTTAATACTCGTTTTCAGTGAATTACGTTTTGCCGGGATTTTTTATATTAAATCCACTACTTCAACGTTTGAGTAGACGTTATGGTGGATTAGTTGTCATGCTAGTATGTGCAATGTCATATTGCGTTTCTTTTTTTTTGCTTCGTTGAAACATTTTGAAAGGGAACTTTTTTTATAAGGAAAAAATCGCATGCAAATTGATTTATTTATTCTAGAACTGTGGTTCCACAGAAAAACATAGACAGACAGATATATAGACAGAGATATAGACAAACATACAGACATACAGACATACAAGTGCAAATTATAACTTTTTGCATTGGGGCTTAGAAAGGCTAAAAATATGAGTACTGGAAAGTAATATAGATAAGTTCAAGTAGACCTGGTAAAAGATGTCAATAAAACACATTTTTTTATTATTGCGTCCACGACCGCGTACCGTATTCACCATCAGATATGAATCTCAAATTGCCAGAACAATTTTAAAGTATAAAAAATAATAATAATAATTTTTGTTGAAGATTAATTCAAATAATTGGTTTGTACGTATTTTGTTCGCATTCCAGCGCGGTTTGCGGCTAAGAGCCCGTTATATTGAACTTTGTTTTTTAACGAATCGGGCTCATTTGCTTCGAGTAAAAGGACAAAGTGATTTCAAAATAACATATATTTGGTTACCGATCGTGGTACAGTGTCACAAAATTACGATTCTAAGCGCGATAAGTACGATTTCTATTTGAGAAAATTAAACACTCAACATGTTATACTTCCAGTATTTGCGGAATTTAACGTAAAGCTAAGAAACGGTTAAGGCACATTTTCAATGAAACAATTATAAACGGAATAATTACATATAAAAAAACACGATTAATGCGCTTAAAAATATTTATTTAAAAAGCCAGGAGAAATCAGAATCATATATATATATATATATATATATATATATATATATATATATATATATATATATATCTTTATGTGAGCAAATCATTGACTCGAAAATATAAAAAAGAAATAGGTTGAGGTCGAACTAAGCTTCAAACGCACTGTACCCAAGAACATTGTACAAGCTGCGGGTTGAGGCCGATCTCAACCTCAAGCGGTATGAGGCGGGCGATTTGGGAGCAGTTAAATCGACTTTAGTACCGATACCATAGTCGATACTGGACACGTTTCTTTACGCAATATACGTCGTATTTAGTTTTTGTTCGTTATTGTTGTTAAATTCTTATGTTTATCGTTTTTATATGAGTTCTGTTATAAAATTAGACAAATTTGGAGAATCGAACTTGCAAAGAGTGCAGTAAAAGCTTAACATAATTTTTTAGTGATTCAGAATCAGACAATGAGAGTGAAAATTCTTAGCAATGTACAAGTATCGCCATCGAATGCTCTGCCTGTCTTGGAAAATGAAGACAAATATGATTTTTTTCTAGTGCAAAAAGAAAAAAATACAGTGTTACTCAGATAAATCTCGGATATACGTGAGTCCAAATACTAACAACGAAAATTGTCTTTTTAAGAAGCATGCAAGTGATTACAATATGGTTCGGAGATAAGAGAAAGAGAATTATTTGTCAGCGGAAAGTGGGGAACGGAAGTGGAACGGAGTGTCTTAGCACTATGTCCCCGGGTTCTCTCTGCCTACCCTGCATTGTGCGGGATACAGCGTGAAGCTAAAAAAAAGAATAAATTTGAATGAACGAATACTTCGTATTTTATTTAACAATACCACATACTTTTTTTGCACAATACTATATGAATATAAAAAGGTAACAGAAATATAATATTGACATGGATATTCATCGATATAAATTCTTTCCTAACACTATTGCTGCCCCGATTCAGTGCGTTTTGGGGTCTAAAACGACCTCGGATATATTTTAATTATTTTCTTTTAAACAAAAAGCCACAACCCGGGGCGAAACTAGGTATAGTTAAAAAAAATCCATATAAGTAAATTTAGCATAAAACTAGACATCGAATCACGTTCCTGATCAAACTACTTACAACACATTTAAAAAACGATTAAAAATGAGGCAGAAAAGCCTCGCCAGTACTACAAGGAAGTTTAGGGTTGGGCTGATTCGACCTCAACCGTACCAGCTGAAAGTTCTTTTAAATTGGGCTCGCAGAGAACGTGTTAATATGTTGAAATTATAAATACTATATTTTGTTAATAAATTATTATATTTTGTTTTTAGAATTAACGCTTTTTAATGTATGAATGTACCATTCATAATATGTAAACTTAACCAATTAAGTGTAAACCAAAGAAGACCAATAAAATGATAAAATCACCAAAATGAGAATAGTCTTTGCAGCGTTTTCTATAGTCCCTCACGAATTTAAACTACTCCAATTGATTATTAATAAAGAAATTGGGTCATTTTGTGTAGATTTTAAGCAATACTATTTTATTAAAACTCCGTTGACAACTTTAAAACGAAAAATGTTAAATCACGTTGTTTCGAACTCGTGGAAATTTCGAAAAATCCTCTCTTTTTGATCATCCACTTTCTTTGCCTACCTTCATCACAAATTTCAATATCTTAGACCAGTAATATCTTATGTGGGTTATCTGCTGATCAGTAAGCGTTATATTAGTATATGTAGATTATAAAGTTTATAATTATAACCTTTGAAATTCGGCATAAACTCGGAAATAGTGGATATCAGAATATACATATAAGTTAAATCTTAAGAGATCAGTTGCCTCATGGCGGATAGACATTATCATAAATGACATGTACTATTAGCATATTTTAATTTTTTGTATCTTTTTTGTTATCAAGAACTGCTTTCCGAGTCAGTGGTGGCTTTATGTTCATTCGATTATATGAATTGATGCCTGTCAGGGCACATTAGCACCAGCATGTGACTATAAACGCTATAGGTTGAGCACGACAGTCAAGGAAATGATATATTTAATATTTTAAAATGAAATATATAATGATTTTATTTTTATGTTCTGCTAACAAGACAATATGTGGCGTTGAGTTCCATAAAAGTTCAGTGGAAAATGGGGAACGAGACAGAGTAACTTAACACTAGGTTCCTAAATCCTGTTGTGTCATAGGTGGTATAATGCATGAAGCTGAATAAAGAATAGTTTGATTTAGAGTTTGGATTTTATCAAGATTTTTTTTAACATGTGCTAAAATTTCTCTCAATAGGGATGTTTTTCTTATTTCCATAAAAAAGGGAATGATTTTCCAATATACTCGTATATATGTTTGTATAAAAACAAGAAATAGAACCTTATTCTTAGTAACATTAAAGCAAACAGCTCCAGTGTCTGCAATGTTTTGTTAATAATCATGAGAACTTGCTGAACACTTTGGAAGGCAATCACATAATGTTCTGCACGCCGTTCGTTATTCGGCAGAGATAAAGTATATTTTTCTGTTTTTCTAATAAAAAAATGATTCAAGCTCTTAGTAGACACTTAGAGGGTAAAACAATTACCGTTTACATAAAGGCAAACAAGATTAAGGGCGATAATAAACGGGGTACCGCTTCTTGCTAGTGTATGTGATTGTGATGTTTTTATATTTGACTTTATAGGCATGCTTTATTAATCTAACTGAGGAAACAGTCAATACAACACATTATTGACAGTGCTATATATTAATGTCACAACTGGTGATAGATAGTTATGTATTGGGCCATTTATTATTTAATTCATTTAATATTATTTAACTTCACGTCGGATTCCAAAAATCACATGGAAATAAAATTTAATCCCATGACTTGTATCGAATCCACACCCATAGCCTTGTGTTTAATAAGACATAGACTATAAGTATATGCGTCAATTATTTTTTTGTTCGTCTACTCTTATATTCCTTATGTAGATATTGATAGTAAAGTGAAAGTAAATATGTAAAGCAATTTTTATTGCTCGATTCATAATATTGTAGAGACAAAAAATTTAAAATTCCTCATTTTCATATATTTTTTTGCATCCTGTGCTGCTCTGGTTTAAGTTTTAAGTTTAACTGAGCAAACCTAAGTTAAGTATTAAAAGTTATTATGCAAATGTAATTAAATACATAATCTTTCTACTACTAATTCTTATTTAGTTTTACTCTGAATCCTGCATGTATGTATGTAGGCAGAGGGAATCTTGGAATTTAATGCTAAAACACTCCGTTCCCCATTTCCCGCTTAATTTTTGAGACATTATCTATGAAATAGCGGACGTCAACACCGCGCTTGGCCTCGTTACTAGAGCTAGAAAATAAAAATATGAAATATTTCATTTTCCCTGATTGTAATCTAAGCTACCGCTGTTGCGGTAGTGCAGTTTAAGAGATCCGTTAATTTGGTGTTGCTGATAATGGAATAACAATTGATCTCAAGTATAATTATAGTCTGTCTATTAATTATAAGGAAAAAATTAAAAAACAATAATTTTACTTTGTTTTTGTTGATTTATAAATTTGATGCGTCTAAAGATAATTTTTTGAAGATTTTATGGAGTGTTGTTCTATCCAGTATGAATAAACAAATATGTGCATAAATAACTTGTTTTTATTTTTATTCATACAGCTTGAACTAAATTTGATCATATATGCTCCACAAATACTTGGAATATTCATTAGGGTTTTTAATGAAAATTATTTTGAATCGTGGTATTTTTTTTCTATTCACCCTCCGTGTATAAATGTATATTCATATTTGTTTTCAGTTCTGTTGTTTTTTTTTTCAAAGGAAACCAAGAAACAAAACGCTCCGTTCCCCACATCCGTTCTAATTCCTGCGTTAATTGACATAGTTTAACGCTAGATTTTGTTTTGTAGTCAGAGGTGAGAAAATTTAAATTAAATCATTCCCACTAGAGAATTAAAATTAAATTAAACCCACTACCGTTATTTAGTCGCCTGATGTTGTGCCATAGCGTCACGGCGGCCTACGTATTTTTTCTTTACTACAACTATTAAAACATTACACTAATAAGATATCCACTTTCAACTTTTAATCTCATAATAGAATTTCTCTTTGAAATATTTTAAGGGTTAATCCTACTGTAACATTGATTGCTAAATCCATTGAAAGTATCGTTCAATGGATTTAGCAATCAATGTTACGATATTTTACATATATGGGGAACTATGATAAAGAAATTCTTTCCTTCTTTGTAAATATTATGATCATTTAAAATAGTAAAATTTATATATATTTTTTAAAGATTACAAAAATGGAGAACAGTGAAAGCGGAAAGTAGAGAACGAAATGTCTAAAAAGTCGGTTCTTTTTTACCTAATCTGAGGTTGACTGTAAACTTGAAAATAATAAAAAAAATAATAAATTCCCGTTCGACGACAATCTTTCAACCGTAGACGATCAGTTTGCAAAAAGGGACGCTTTAATTTGATACAGAGTTTGCGATTTCAAATTTCAGAAGTACTACGTCTATTTCCCGTTTACGTAACGTTTGGAATATTTTGCAGTTGTAAAATTTTACTAATTTCATATTTTTATTTTCTAGCTCTAGTAACGAGGCCAAGCGCGGTGTTGACTTCCGCTATTTCATTGGCAATGTCTCAAAAATTAAGCGGAAAATAGGGAATGGAGTGTCTTAGCCTTAAATTCCAAGATTTCCTCTGCCTACATATATACATGCAGGATACAGAGTAAAGCTAATATATGAGAATTAGTAGTAGAAAGATTATTACATTTACATAATAACTTATAATGCTTAATTTAGGTTTGCGCAGGTGAGCCTACCAGAGCAGCACAGGAAGCAAAAAAAACATGAAAATGAGGAATTTGAATATTTTGTCTCTACAATATTCGAATCGAGCAATAAAATTTGCTTTATCTATTTATTTACACTTTACTATCAATATCTAAATAAAGAAAATAAAAGTAGACGACCAAAAAAATAATTGACTCATGAAACGTGGTGTGGTCTTATCGCAATTCCGCAATTTCTTCCAGAAACATTTTGGGAAATGTATACGACAATAAAAATTGGGTGGTATAAATAAATACACATTACATATAACATCCTAGAACATACTAAATTTAAAAACGTATAAAAATTTGGACGAAGCGGGATTTGAACCCGCGCCTCTTGAAAACCGTTCAAGCGCTCTGACCACTAAGCCATCCGTCCTCATCAAGCTCCGTCGAAATTCTTATACGCTTGTTACAACTTATTTACGTTGTTAGCATCTCTGTA
>DWMZ01000232.1:0-28326 GCA_018249855.1 Eueides tales michaeli
TATATATATATATATATATATATATATATATATATATATATATATATATATATATATATATATATATATATATATATATATATATATATATATATATATATATATATATATATATATATATTTCTCCGATACGTCCGTAGTATCGTAAACTGCGAACCAATTACAGTTGTACCTGCCTCGCAAGTTTCCCGACGACGACCGTGTACGCTGGACGACGATGACGTATGAGACAATGCATATACTCGTAAGCAGTCTCTTACTATCATTTGGTGGGGATTTTTTATGTTTAATATAGTAGGTTCAAATTAAATTTTATTATTATTATTATTAAAGGGCCTATCATGGCGCAGGGGCACAAACGTGTGACTATAAACGCGACAGTATGGGGGTTCAATCCACTCTCGAGGAAATGAAGTATTTAATGTTTTTAATTTAAATAAAAATTATTAAATGTTAAAAATCATTCAATGTTTCATTTCTTCGCTTTGGTAAAAGGCAAAGCGCAGTGTTTAGTTCCGCTCCTCAACACGCAATGTCTCAAATTCGTCGGAAAATCGGGAACAGAAGGGAGTGTCTTAAGACTAGATTCCTCAGTTCGCTTTGTCATGTGCAGAATACGGCGTGAAACTAATATATAATAGATAGTTTATATTAATATTATTAAGAAAACGTATTAAAAATATAGCGAGATTTAAACACAGACTTATTGAAAACCGTCCAAGCGACCACTAAGTCATACGTTCTTATCAAACTACATATATATTTTACATTGTTAATTTTGTATATATTATTTGTATATTTTGTTATAACTATTTAAAAAATTTAAATTTATTCTATTAAATACTTTTAATAATATTTTTTGATATTCGCGTTATTGTTTACGAAAAAATAAGTAGCTCTGGTTCATTAAATATGTTCTACTATCTACTAACCTCTACTAATAAAGAAAAAACAGTATTGTAGCAATAAGTAAGTAACATGCTATAATTAATGTTAACGAGGACGTCGTATACAAGATACCAGTTAAGGTATGTTCGTAGCCGCCGCACGTCTCACGGGATGCAGTGTACTGTGCTTAATTTACCGGGGAATAAACAGTTAAATGTTTGTTTACTAACTTCACGCTGTATCCAGCACATAGCACGCTAGGCAGAGGGATCCTGGGAACATAGTGTTAGGAGACTCCGTTCTCTTTAAGACACTTCCGTTTTCTAGTTACCGCCGAATTTAGTTGAGTGGTGAAACTGAAAGCCGCTTTTATGATATCATTTTAGCTTCACGCTGCAATCCGCATATGACAGGATGACAGGAGAGGTAAACAAGACCTAGAGTTAATCTCCACGCTTTGATTTCTTACCAGAGGAAGGAAATCGAAATAACTGATTTTTCTAATATATGGTTGAATCTACATTAGTTGTTTTTAACGTAAGACAATATGCCACTGCGCTACGACGACTTTAACTGTTGCACTATTTGCTTACATTTTTAAATCAAAGATTGGTAATCTATAAAAATGTGAATGTAAGTTTGTTTATTACGCTTTCACGCCAAAATTATTCATTGTGTATGAAGCTGAAGATGATCATTCATCGTTGAGATCAAGTAATAAAGTACCGACTGTAGTACTCGTAGGTGATTGAGAACCCGATATGTCATAACGCGTCGTCTCACGTCTGTCACACGCTTTGTTTCATTGTTAGTTAGCGTATTCGTAATATTCTATTGACTACTATCTTTGTTACAGGGTACTTAAGTACTTACTGTTAAGACACTCGTTACGTTCCCCAGTTACCGGCGAATTTAAGAAATTGTGTGTTGAGTGGTGGAACTCAACGCCGCGTTTTTGATTCATCACCAGTCCGAGAAAAGGTGTATATTTAATATTTCAATTACTCGAGTGGAAATCGAGCCCACAACCTGTCACGTTTACAGTCCCAGAAGCTGACCTTCGCACAGTATGCTTTATTTCCATTACAAATATTCTATCTTAAAACAGGCATATTTTAATTTAAATGTACACGAAAGCCGCTAACTTATAAAATAAATATGTATCCCACTAATTGTTCCGCACAGATTTTTTCCATTAAAATTAAAACTATCCAGTTCTTGAGTTGTTTAAAAAAACCGTATCTCCTGTAGTTTTATTCATGAAGTAAAGTAAACGACTTCACGCCGCGGACCGCTCTTAGAGTTCCAACTCGTATTACAATTCTGCGGCTAAAATATTCATTTCGAAAAGTATTCGCTGAAAAATTTAGGTTGAAATTGCTCGGATATTGCTTTTAGTTTCATTTCAAAATTACTTTTTATTTCGGAAACGTCTCTAAGTGACTTTATATTCAGAAGCGATCCGTTTGTAATTTATCTGTTGTCGCTGTTAATGTGTTTCAAGCTGGAATATTTAATATATATTAAGTTGAATATGTAGAAAAAGATTCAAAATATTAATGACTTTGTAAAACACGTATAAAAATATTGACAATAGAAAAACTATGCAATATATATTTTTTACTCAATAATAAATTAAATTGATATTTAATGTTGTTATTAGAACCTTTCATGTACCTTACCCTCGTAGTATGTAGTTAGCTACACTAACAAACAACTAATATACAACAATATTTTATTTATTTTAAACTTATAATTGGATTATTTCATATGAAGCTTACTACGCTGTCCAAGAATATTTGAACAATAAAAATGTATTTAATTTAAGATCATTTGAATTTCATGCAGGATAACAATGAAATTGTAACGTCAATCAATATTGTAAAGAGCAACTGATGAGTTTCTTGCTGGCTCTTATCAGCAGAACCGTATTCCGAGTAGAGGAGGTTGAAGACCAGTAGGCTGAGGGAACCTTGCGTAAAGATTTAAAAAATCTAAAATTTTTAACCTCTGATACAACATGAAGCTAAGAAAATAAACTCTTCTTGAAACATCCTATATATTAGTGAATCTGCATTATGACCAGTAGCGAAAGTTGCATGAAGCCTATCGAGGCGCAGGGGCACAAGCAAACGGATGTAAACGCGATAAGTTGTCGGTTCGGTCCCCACTCGAGGAAATGAAATAATATTTTTGTTCATTTCTGCAATGCGGTAACGAGGCGCTGAGCTCTGCCACTCAACACGTCCCCTAAAATTCAGTAAAAAGTGTCTAACACTAGATTCTGAAGATTCGCCTGCACGGCCTGCCATGTGCGGGAAATATCGTGATAAAAAATCTGCATCAAAATCCGAATTTTAAAATACGCACCGGATACACAAAGTACATGGATGGAGATAGGATATTTATACTAGTATAGTTGAACCGTGGGTTTGGTTGAGAGCGATAATCTCAAGAAGTACTGATCTGAGTTGTATAATTATTATTTTGTTAGAAAAAATATTTATTGAGAAATACTACAGAAGTTAATTGTTTCGATGTATATACCCTACAGTACTTGTAGTCAGACTTACTATCATAATTTGTCATACATGATACTCAAGCATTACTTACTTTCACGAGGGTGAAGCCGCAGAAAGAGTCAGTACTATATGAATATAATAATATTTTTCATATTAATCAAAATCCAATCATCCGTAGTATAATAATTTCATATCGTAATATAGATTTGAAGGAAATTGATGAAAGACGCAACATTTACCATAGAAATAAAACTGCCTGTTCCCATGAGACTTTGTTCGTTATGTACGAATATTGCACATACGTCATTTTTAGGGTTGTGTATATTAAAAGACACAACGGGACTAAGGTAGGGCTCATATCACTCAATCACGTCTTATCAGGTTGTTCTAAGTTTAATTATTTAATTAAAGTTCTAGGTCTACGCAATCAAACATATTGTACAAAATTCACGCGGCAATCAAAATAGATACATATAAAGTCTATCTACCTTAAAATCGGATTTTTTAGATGTCCTAAAGTAAAAACACATAACATATTTATATGTGTTTTGATAACTTTAGTTTAGCCATTTTGTAAGTTATATTATCCTCTATCATGAAATCATGATTTGGTACGGAACCCTCTATGGACGAATGCACTTCGCACTTGATCGATTTATGATTCACAGTCGCTACTAAGCGACAAAGCCCTTTCACGTCGATCCTCAGGGAAATTTAGGCACTTCCGAATTCTTAAACATGTTAATCACGAGAACCATACTATATTGTGGAGCTACAGGAGCGTTGCCGGAATGTTTACAGCAGAGACTACGTCAAGTAATAATTATATTAATATTGTGGAGGATTATTCTCCGATTATTCTAGTTATATGAATATATTTTGATATTAGTACGCTACTGCAAATTAATATAACAGCCAAGATATTAGTACGCTACTGCAAATTAATATAACAAACAATACAATATCTTTGTGAATAAACTACTTAGTTTTCCATTGATTCACGGTGTGGATGCCCTCTTCGTTTCCGGCTAAGAAGCTCATATTAGTGTACGCTTAAAACGTCCCTTTAAATGCGCCTTGACGCTTTTATGCAATTACGAAACTCTTGTCTCTTCACCGGATTAATCTTACAAAAACATATATATTTGGCTGTATTTTTAAGTATTAAAATTTTATTTAATCTGTCTTTAACGTTATTTTGAAGACTAAGTAAACAACCCCACCCAGTCAAAATATAGTAATTGAAGTTTCCGTGTCACAGCGGCACACCGAGTTACTAAAATTAATTTTTTCGCTACTTGCCACTAGGTAGGGAAAGGACATTAAGATCTACCCACAAACCCTTGTATGTTCGAAATACAGCGTGAAGCTCAAAAAAAATAATTACAAACATTATTTTTATGTTCTCCCAACATTATAACTATGACCGAGTAAACAATCATACTTGAGATAACGGGCACATCCTAGAATATCTTTGTATCATTACAGTTCATTCTGCCCTGACCAGAGTATTTATTTTCCTATGTTATTGGCTCCCGTTAATAAGGGATTTCGTTCGGACCCAGAGCTCTCTACGACATTTTCAATCTGCTGACTGCAACATGAAGGAATTGAAATGGCAAATAATGGATATAAGAATATAAGATATTTGTAATGAAATACGTTTTGATGCTGACTGTACATTTGGAACTGCTTATATCGAAGTAATCTATTACAAAAGGTTTTTTTTTTAAATGTAATATACACGTAACCTGTCTGTCTTTATTAATTAGGGAGACTATTTTGAAATTAAAATAGTTTTTACGAATGACTTTGTCCACGAATAGGAATGAAAATAACTAGTTACGAATAGACTAAGACACAAATGTCAAACATTTATTTAATTACTGTATATAATAATTATAGTAATTACTTACTGTAATTATTTTTACAGATTGTTTGTATCTGATGTCAATTTGTAAGTGTAAGGACATTGTGTCAAAGCTATTCACACGTAAGCTGGTGATAATTTGTTGCATTTATTGTGTCGAAACTTAATGATTGTTTTTTATTATCATATCACCATAATTTGAGCAATTACAGACACTCGTGTTTATACAAAGATACTCAATGCCTATTCCTACCTTAAGAGTTGTGTATAACACAAGAGATATTCTATGTTACCGAAGTATTTTCGACCACATTTGCAGTGGTAGTGGTGGTATATTACAAAAGAAACGATGAAGCAATTACAAATTTATATACTTTCTATAGTAAAGACTTAAAATGTTACCTTAACAAATTGAATTGAATGTTTTTTTTTCATCGACGAATTTAAATTTTAGAAATCCAATTACAGCTCAATTAATTAAGGAATTAACAAATCAATTATTCATTTTTAGTAAACTATTAATTCATAGTTGGAACTCAGCCTTAGATGTATTCTTCACATTTGTTTTGTTCAGTTTTAGGAATAAGGTAGACATGAAACAGGCGGTCCACCGGAACCAGCTATGTTTTGAAAGGCACCTGCTCATGTGGGGAAAAGATTTAGAGCCTCAGAATTAAATGTTGAATAAAACTAAAAAAACAGATTTCTCGCTGTCTCCCACATATCCATTTAGAACTGTATAACGGACATCGCTTACCAGAACCAGGAAATAAAAATATGTATTTTCATGTCCTCGGTCTGGTAAGCGATAGAGAAGCAATAATCATTCTCTTGAGTGGAAATTGAACCCACAACTATTCCGCTAATAATCAAGCTACAACTACGCCACGACGATACGGTCTCCCTCCGTTTAAAGATACACAACAATAAACAAATTTTATTTAAAAGCAGTACTGCTCTAAAAACATGACTTTAAATTTTATTTTCTTACTAAAAAGTTTATTAATATTAAAACTTAATACTTTATAATAATATAGCAATCAAAAGAAATATAAATATAAACTTTATGTAAAAACTTTAAGTAATTTTTTTTTTCTTACTAAACAGTTTATTAACTATGGCTGTTTAATTTAGAATATTATGACATCGATTTAATTACCAGTTAGGAGAATTACTTATCTTGACTTTCCTCTTGTAAGGACTCGACACTCGACACGCCATATCTCGAAAATTGGGCGACGAATAGGCGAACAAAGTATCTTAAAACTAATATCTGTCCGTCCACCCCTCTAGATGCAGGAAATAATAAAGACCTATGTGTTATAGAAATATACATAATGTCCCGTCGTTACCTACAAAGTGGTCGTGAGCTTTATTCAATCCATCACGTATATCCATTGTAAAGCGTCACCTCCCAAAGCACCTCCGAGCTTATTCCGGGTGACATTCATTTTGCATGGATTGTCGATTTTAGATTACTCGTGTCATACCGTTGTAGGTTTCATGTGAATACAGATTGAATTTTGTTAAATGGTCAGGGGGAAAAAATATAAGCAAAATACGACAAGAAAATAAATAACATATAATATATATATTTTTCTATATAAACTTTAATTGATTGAAACTGACAACTATCGTTAGTATAGTCAGGCACTGAGCCATGACGGCCTCGTGACTTTACTTATTGAATAAACAATATCGCAATAACAATCTGCCTTGTTTACGTTAAACTAATTCTCCTGTGAACTCATATTTATATCGGGCTATAATTTTAATTATTAATTTATGGTTATTAATTTGTAACGTGTCATCAAAACTTTTTCTAATTTTTAGATCATTGTTTGATTAAAAACTTCTATATATCCATGTATGGATAATTGGTCGCATTTTAGCCAAAATCCATATAGGTTTTTTAAAAAATCTCTGTGGATGATTCAGAAACTAATTACCTACATACAAACTAAAAAATCATGCGAAAAATAGGAACAGTATAGTTTATTGCAAAATTCTATTTGGTATCCTTCTATTTACGGGATACAGCGTGAACATATTTCTTTTGTCACCTTCACACTGTAACCCGCATATAACAGGGTAGGCAGAGGGAAACATATAATATGTAAATATATATAAAATGCTTATGAGTTAAACTTTTTAACAAAGTATAAATTATTTAAGCGCCACGTCCAAGAGAAGTCTTAGCGACGCCGTGCAAGTCAATTAACATAGCAAATCCGCTAACATGCTGTATTCTATAGAAATATAGAAATGTTATTCTTCAGATTTCTCAAATTTCAACACAATGAGTGTGAATAAATAACATGTGAGAAGAGCGAGGTATATGTCACTCGCCGCTCAACGAAAAACAGGCAGCATTCATACAAAATAAATGTTATTTGTAATTTAAACTGTTTATTTAACTTTAATTATTAAATTTGGAAAAGGAAATCTTTATGAGAACGGAGAGTATTTAGACTAAGTTTTCAAATTCCCTCTGACTATTATGTCTTATACGGGATACAGCGTGAGGCTAAAAAACTTATATTTATTTAGAGGTAGTAGCCCGGTGGCACAGTGTCAGTGCGACGGCCGTGGATTTAATTTATTATTTTCGTTTTCTCGTTCTGGTAACATTACTATATACAGTTTTAAGTTATAATAATAATCACGCAATGGCTCAGAAACTTACTAACTAGACGCTGATTGGCGAGCCGAGTGTCTCACTGAGTTGCCCTAGCCTACTTTTCTATATATCGTACAACAAAAATGATTTATATAGTTATCATTTTTTTCTTTATAAGTTATGTTACTACAAAGTGCAGCATAACGAAAATGTTCCTTTTTTATTGCGTTGACTTAAATATTTAAGTTGACTTAAATTAATAAGCTTGATATCTCCTCGCAATCTCACAGTAAATGGTCTTCACAGAGGAACAGACGCACAATTAAGTTACACTGTAAGTGTTACCTTTTCAGAAACGTGATCCTAAAGCATACTACTTACCAAAAAGGTACAAATTATAAATTTTTGATGCGACCCGATTACTAACATTTTGAAACAATTCACACTTTGAAAAAAAAATATCCTCAGAAAACATGACATTTTTAATAAAGAAAGAAATTAGCTACAAAGTGAATCCCCCCTCTCTTTGCTCTCTGTGTTTAGCCCAGAACGAGTACTCGACTTCATATATTTAAAAATACAAAAATTCCAAGTATATTTTGTTAGTAGAATGAAGAAAAGAAAATAATTGATTCATCCGAGTGGAAATTGAACTCACAACCTCCCTTTGTCTCTATATATTTTATGAAACTAATTAAATATATATATTCTAATACATCCTAAAACTGGAATTTTAGCAGTCATTTTTTTAAAAAATGTAGAAACATTTCCATGTAGCTAATACATAATATACCACAGCCAAACCACGCCAGTAGGCTGCTCCCCGGGGGCGATGGGGAGCGTACACCATATATTAGGTCCTCTGGGAAATCTTCCTGCACGCCGCATCTCGCCTGGCGCGGAGTATGGGCAGACTGTTAAATTAAACCGCTTCGAGTAATCTTTGAGGCGATTAGATACCTTGATTTATATTTATGGGCCTGTGTGTGACCGAAGAAAATTGTAAGGAAATAAATATTCAAATTGTATTTGAAAAGTATAGTACATATACACAGTAATTTAAAAATATATTAATTATATTGCGAATATATCTACTACTTCGGTTTCGATCTCAAGGCTGAGCGCAAAATTTCGATAATAAATGTCAAAATTAAACTAAATGCTCTAAATTCATATAATCTAACCCTATAATTATTAACGAACTGAACATTTAGAGTCGTAGTCCAGTGCGCTTGCGACTCGAGATAATTAAATATTGAATGTTCCTCGCTCTGGTAACAAGGCAGTGGCTGAAATTTGGCGGAAAATGGCGAACGGAAGTATAGTATCGAGAACCGAGTGTCTTAAAATTAGGTTCCAAATTTCCTCCGCTACCCTGATAACTGCATGAATTTCAAAATAATCTCCGTTCGGGTTGAAACAATGCGCAGCGTTAAGTGAGTCTAAGATGAAAAACTAAACACTATCAAAATATATGCGACACTTACTTATCGATAAAATAATCTCCAACAAATACCTTTAAAGCTACACAATAACTTTATGAATATGCAAAACTAACTTCCTCAACTTGCTCGTCGTAGCGACGAATGTCGCATGGTAAGAGGTTTCGTAGAACAGAGAGCATAAACTAGAACAAAGCTGGCAACTATAATTAGTTCCTTATTAATTATACAATCAGTTCAAACCGGCTGGAGTGTCGCCGACACCGCCGACACTGTCACGCCGCAGCCCGCGCGCTAACATTTACTCTACGCGAGAGAGTTTAATTATTAGATATCGGTTTCTCTACAGTTCGGTAGCTTTAGTTTATGTTAATTTTATTTTATTATTCTGGTAGATTTTCGCTCATATTTGTTATATTTTATATATAGAGGCAGAATTATAAGCTGTGAAAGCACTATATTACTCAAAAAAAATCACATTATCTTCCTCCTTTTTGCCTCACTGAGTACTCACTCTTGATTTATATATTTTCTTTGCCATTCTTTCGAAGTCAGAATCTAGACCAGCTGAATGTACTCTTCTTCCTTATTATTTTTATTTCCTTGCCTGTACTTCCCTCTTCATTGTAGAGTAGGTCAGCTATACTGACTCCGCATATTCTACGAAGGTATATTTTCCCTACGTTTCGGTGTGTATGACCAAGCTGTTGTGTTACTGCGCAGACATTTTGCTGTTCCATCAATTCAAATTCAAACTCAAATATTTTTATTCAAAATAAGAAGTTACAAACTTCGTTTTTTGAACGGGAAAAAAATTTACCACCACCATTTTTAATGGAGATAAGCTTCTCGTAATTCTGTTATCGGCAGCATTACGCCTTTCTACATCTATTATATATCTTCCGCATCTATTTTACAAATTTCCTATATATTGATATATAAGAGAAAATGAGAGGAATAGAAGTTTAACGAAGTGTCTTAACACTTCTAAGTTCCCTCTGCCTACTCTACCACGTGCGGAATACAGCGTGAAGGTAAGAGAAGATGACTTGTCGTGGCACAGGTGCGTAAGTTTGTGATTGTAAACGTGACAGGTTGTGGGGTCGACTCGACTCTACGACTTGAAATATTTACTATATTAATTTATTAGCTCTGGTAACGAGGCAAAGTCTGATATTGAGTACCGCTTCTTAACACCCAATGCCTCAAATTGGGCGGAAAGTGGGTTACACAAGTATCTTAATAGAAACAGAGTATCCTATATATATCTCAATACTGGATTCTCAAATTCCTTCTACCTATCCTGCTACGTGCAGCGTGAAGTTGAAAACGTAAAAAATAAAAGTGATCTTTTTGCGCGACACATAACCAATTCTATAAAATTTTACATTTTCGGTCGGTTTTGCGTGCTTTTGTAATTTCTTTGAAAATTTAACTATTAAATTAATACAGAAGTGCTTATAAAGTTTTATACAACACTTATAATTAAATCATTTTAATAGTATTTTAAGATACAAATACAAACTCCAAGCAAACCTTCGTATTTCGCTAACGACAAAAATAATGTGATTAACAAAATAACGTTTTAACTAAACAAGAGCATTGTAACTCGATTCGTAGTTCGTTAGGTCATTCTGTAATTAAGGCAAGCTTTGTTCGCGTCATATCGGGGACGTAGAGTGCCCAAGAGGTAAGAGGAGCTTCGATACTGCTGATCGATCGTTATCTTTGCTGAGCTTTTAATTCTTTTTAAAGCTTATAAGATTATTAACTGCCATTGGTTTAAATTGATGACGTTTCGATATATTTTATTAAGTTATTTAGGTTTTTTGAAACTCTCAACTAGTACGCAGCATTTCATATGTACATGTTGTAAAAAAAGCCGTTATTTGCAAGTCGTACTCAAATCAAGGGAGAACATGTTATAAAATGTTGACCAACTTAAATTTGTATTCGTATGCACTAATTTCGTGTGAAATAAACTACAATAATAAGTACTAAATTTAAAAACGTATAAAAATTTGGACGAAGCAAGATTTGAACCTGCGCCTCTTGAAAACCGTTCAAGCGCTCTGACCACTAAGCCATCCGTCCTCACCAAGCTCCGTCGAAATTTTTATACGCTTGTTACAACTTATTTATGTTGTTACGTTTTTAAATTTAGTATTTTTCTTTCCTAAGTGTGGAATAACACTTTAAAAATAGTAAAAATACAATGATAAGTTTTTAATAGTCATTTATATATATACAAGTTATTTTAATGTTTTTCTTTATTTCTTCTACAGATTTTTTTAGTTGCCAAAGGCTATAATTATTAAGCCTGGGAACTGTTTCAGAAACTCAGTTCCGTTCTCAAATATTCGCAGAATTTAGGCCATTGTGTGTTAAGTGGAGACTCAACACTGGACTTAGCCTTGTAGATCTATTACAATTATAATTGTAGATCTTCGGGAAAATACAGCGAAAACGATGATTTACTCTTGATTATCTTAGATTATATGTCGATGTGACAAACAACGACGACAAAGTAATCCTAAAGGGCTTCCACTTTTTTTTATTTTAAGGTAAGGAACCGTAAAAACAAGATATGTAAATATATATATAGAAAACGAAGATATTTAACATAACATACACAATATATGAGACCTGTCAAGTTGCAGGAGTACAAGCGTGTAACTGTAAACGTGACAGGTTGTAGGTTCAATTCTCACTCGAAGAGATGAAACACTGAATACATTAATTTTCCTTACGACATAAAAATCCATAAATAATATTGACAACAAAGTAAGTTAATTGGTACCGCGTCGCCTGTCACGCGCCCGCGGTCTCCAGCAAACTGCTTTTAAAATTTAAAAACTTGGTAATCTATCGCCTTCCACGTCGCACTTCTTTGAGAATTTTAATAAAAGAAGAGATTGATTATGTTTTTAAGGAAAAGGAAACTCAAAGTAATAATTTTGTAGCACATAGCAGGTTTTAATTACCGTTGTTTTGGCGCTGAGTACCGCTGCTCTGCACGAAGATCCACAAATTGGACGGAAAGTGAAAATCGAAAGTGTCTTAATGTAAACAGAGTATCTTAGCAGTTGGTTTCCAAGTTTCCTCTGCTTACCCTGCTATGTATAATACTTACGAGTACATACGTAAAGTGAATAAATCACACTATATATATAGCAAAAGCTTTCTGATGATGAATGTGACTCAGGAGTCTACACATAGGGCCTATCCGTAACAGAAAACATAAGTTTTGTTTAGCTTGTATTCGTAATCTCGCGGGGAACTTTTTTTTTTCGGTTTACAAAGTTTTGTACCTGTCGGGGCAAAACACACACAGAACAAACCTCAAGCGACTGTAAAAGTTATGAATAGATTTTAAGAGAAACGATTGCTTATTAATCTGTGATCGTTTTTTAAGACCAAAATCTGTAGGTCGTATGTTTAGGCCATTTATATATACATATATGTATAGATATATATACATATTACATAATATATTATTAAAAACATTTAAGCATCTCCGACTATGTTGTCCCAAGCGACGGTTCAGGCCTGTCGTGGCGCTGGGAGCCAAACGTGCGACTGTAAACGATATAGGTTGTGAGTTTCCTTTTGAGGAAACGAAATATTTCATATTTTCATAAAACGATACAGATTCTTACAGATTGACTGTGTTCTTGACTTCAGGCAACTAAAACCGGATGGAAAGCGAAGAACGGAGTCCTATTATACTACTCTCTATACATTATTTGTACTGCGTGACTAAGCGTGAAGCTATTTTGTTTCATTTTAATATACAAACACTTCCATTATGTATAATTTGAAACACTTTAGATATCAAAACAATAAACAGTGAACAAATAGCGCAGTTTACTCCAATTATAAAAACAAACACAACCTAACCCTATAGAGCTTAGATTGACACATTTCCAAGTAAAGATAGCATCGATATCAGAGTAGTTCGTGTAGTGACTCGCTAATACCCGCTATTATAGGTAAAAACTAATATTACGAGCAAACACTCGTACATAAAACTGACATTACGTGTTGATTTTAATCGAAAAATGATAGAAATATATTGTTATCGATGTTATTTTTATGTTTATGTATTTTAAGTGTTATTTATAAGGGAAATTAGGCCTGTAATGAGGCTGGGGCTAAAGGGTGCGACTGTAAACCAAACAGATTGTGGATTCGATGTACATTAGAGTAAATGAAGTATTTCTTATAGTTTTCGCTCTGGTAACTAGGTTAAGTGCGGTATATAGACATGTAACGCCTCTTTTGGTGAAAAATGAGGAACAGAAGTGTCTTAATGGGAATTACAGTATTTTAATACGACTTATCTTTGTGTACTCCGCTACGTGCGAGATACAGTGACTCCGTAGTAATACGTATTAAAGCGGCTGACATACAAAATACAGTGACTAAACTAAGTGGAGTCAGAATAAATGTAATTTATTACAATTGTAGGGAGCACTGAGGGAGGATTTCATTATTTAAAATTCTTTGATATTAATATTCCATTCATTAATTAAGAACATGTTAAGTTTTTTTCAGCTTTACAAAGTATCCCGCAAATGGCAGGTTTGCAAAGGAATTTAGGATTTTGGAAAGTGTTAAGATGCTTCGTTCCTTACTCTACTTTCCGCCAAGTTGAGGCATTGCATGTTGAGGCATTCTGAGTTGAAGGTCTGAAACTTAACGCCGCGCTTTGGCCTGTGGTTAGAGCGAAGAAATGAAAATACTAATTATTTCAATTGAAAATATTAAATAATTCATTTTGTTCAAGTGTAGATCGAACACACAACCTGTTATTTCCAGTCACACACTTGTGCTTTTACGCTACGACAGTCCTCCTTAAATTTATTAATATTCAAAACTTCCCTACGGAGGTAAATTAGATTCACCTTTTTATAGATTAAAGTGATATGAAACGAAACATAAACAAAGTTACGGACGATTGTTCGTACGTACGTTATAATTGCCTTTCCATAAAAAGTGAAACATAAAGTAATAAAACATTTGCATATTAAGTAATAATATACATGAATGACTAATAATATACATGAATGACTTTATAATGAACTCAGTAAGTATAGTTCGATCGCAGCACTAACCCTCTCAGGGGCTGGAGTCACGTGCTCACGCGTCGGATGCAAGCTTATATTATTATTAGCTTAGATCCTTATTAGGATGTCGTTATTTTGAAAAGTTACCTTTAAAGTTGTGTCGTTTAATTTTCTTATTTCTTTGTTTAGCTTTACGCAGTCCCGCACATAGCAAGGTAGGCAGGGATAGCTTAAATTAGACAAAAAATTGTATATTGCGAATTGTATTCATTGAATATAATGCCTCTCTTGTACCAGAGATATAAAGGAGATAACGCGATATATGGCGGAGTATAATACCATACATTGTTTATCACAGCAATGAAATAAAACAATTAATTCTCTCAAACGGGAAATGAACCTGATTGACCATTGTGCTACATTCATTCACATTGTACCGCATCGGCCTCCATAACGCTTAATGAAGAATCAAAACGACCAGCAAGTAGAAACAAACTTGGCAAGTTCTGCTCTAACGCAGAAACTTAGAAACGGGAAGAAATAATAAGACGCGTGTAAATAATTGTCGACCGGAACTGCTGTGTCGGAGGAAACTTCTGAATGCGGATTAACTAATTAAGCATTTTAACGATAATGAGAGGGTTTTACGTAATTACGTATGAAGATATAAGTATAGGCCTGTCGTGGCGCTTGGTAACGGAGCGGAGTATCTTAACACTATGTTCTCAAGTTCTAACTACCCCGCTAGGTGCAGTACAACGTGAAGCTGAATTTAAGTTTTTTACCACTGGGTTTACAGATTACCTCTGTCTATAACTAATATGAACTTGGAGTATTGTCATTTAATTACTTTTGTTTACGTCCCGTTTAATATAGATTTAATCTACCTTAACTCAACTTCAGCAGTTCCATTTTGACATCGCATTGACTCCAATTTGCGAACATGTCGAATAATTATCTCTTGATCCATACTTTTGTTGTATCCGATGTGACGTTGTAATTAAAAGATTTGCTCGACATATTATACTACTGGCCACTCACAATTTCAGATTTAATTTTCGAAAACTAAATATTTTTTTCCACGCTGTATCCTGCACATGGCAGTGTAAGCAGAGGTAACTCGGGAACCTAGTATTAAGCACTCCGTTCTGCTCTCCATTTTCTGTCGAATTTAAGGAGTTGCCTGTTTAGTGGCGGAAATCAACGTCCCGATTGCTTTGTTACCAGAGCGAAAAAATGAAAATACAAAATATTTCATTTCCCACCATCATCTTGTTGCGACGGCCATTTTAGATTAACAACTAGTTTGATTTTATATAAATTCAATACTTCAGGCTATATACATTTATAAATATTTTTTTTGCCACAGCTATCAAAATTCGGTGTCGTAATTGTCTCATCACTAGGATCCTAAGTTCCCTCTGCTCACCCTGCTATGTGCGATATACATCGACACTTATAAGATTCATTACGGCTGGTGTCCAAAAATATATACCTACAACATATATTACACGAGCAATAAATGTCAATTTCATATAAAAACCCGGACCTCGCCCGTACATAGAACACTGATGACATAACGCACACTTGTCACTTAACAATATTATTTATTGGACGTAAATCTTGCGCGCTCTTAACTTTATAAATATATGAGTCATTTTAGGTTAAAAGCTTTTCCTGTAAAAGCTTGGAATCTCGTTACGCGCAAAAAAAACACTGCACAAAAGATGTCGTCTGGAATTACCGATGTTCCGCGTAAAATGCCTTACGTTAACTAGAAATGGGGAAGTGTGTTGTGAAATACAATTTTGTCATACTTACTTATTCTTCTATATTGTAATATTATTGAGTTCAAAAAGACATTATTGTTATATATTTTATGGATTTTTATTCTTTTTTAAAGAATGACTACTTTTTTTATTGTTTTATCTTTTTTAGTAGTCGGCAGAGGGAACACGAGGTGAAAACACAACAAGACACTTCGATCTCTACACTTGCTTCAATTTTCAATATATACGGTTCTGAGTGACATACAAGTAACTCATCGCTGCGTATTGTCTTTGTTATTAAAACTTGACGCTATGCTTTATTTATTAATTTTCTTAGAGTGGGGATTGAACCCAAAACCTGTGACGCATGTGCCTCTGCACCACGACAGGCCTCAATTCAAAAGAAACATTCAAAAATTTGCGACATGAGGCGGCTGTCAATTGTCACAAGTTCTCAAACAACGTTCCACTCAAAGTGATTTAGTTCCAGTGGTCCTACACCCGTATTTGTCAGAACAATCCTAGCAGCCTAGGAACTGTGTAAGTCTAAACTTTAAGAGCTGCCTGCAAATAGACTAACAGTTTAGGTGAAGTTGGACTTTGTTGATTTGTCTTTGTAGTTAGATGGTTTAGGCCGGCATTCATTTAGTAATGACTTATAAAAAATGCAACGCGGAACGTGTGCTCGGTCGGTCACGCCACACATAGCTATAGCACGAAAGGCAGAGGGAACCTGGGACCCTAATATTAGGATTATCCGTTCTCAGTAAAACATTCGTTTTTATTTTCCGCCACATTCTGGAAACATTGCGTGTTGAAGGAAGGGAATGCTGCCATTCCATTTCCCACGTTTTACTTCGTTACCAGCGCAAGGTAATGAAAATATTAAATAATTAATTTTATCAAATGGAGATCGAATCCATTCAACGTCGTATTTACAGAAGCATACTTGTATCCATGCGCTACGATATAACTCGATTACTGTAGGAATCTCATCTGGATAAAGTATTTACATTTTCCTAAACCACTGCGCTTGTCTACCTTGCTATAAACCGTAAACTTTAAAGCTATTAATAAATATATAAATTAAATAGAAATGGTATCATCAATTTTGTATCTACAAGACTACAAGATAACAGTTTATGGTGTAATAAAACATAGGGACAGCACGGCGTTGCAGTGCGTCACTGGTGCAGGCGCAGGTGCAGCAAGACGCTGCCTTCCTAACGTGGAGATTACAATTCTATTTCTACTTTTATATCTGTCTTATTATTTACGTAAGTCTTGGCGTAGATTTTTATGTAATTTTTACAATAATACAAAATGTACATTTTTTGTAAATATTAAACACATTATTATTTAGAACTAGCAACTCGCTCACGACTTCACTCTCTTGAATTGTTTATTGACTATTGTAAATTATTTTCATATTCAAATACATTAGCACCTTAATGATAGTATTGATGTATTGAAAAGTTAAGATAAGCACATTCAAAAAATATTATTGTCAAATAAAATTGATTTCAACTTGTTAATTTCACGAAATCTCGAAAAGTTTTCTTGAATAAAGTTATCCTTGTATGTAATAATTATTTCTTTCTAAACTACACTTGATCTGATCTAAAACCATTATAAGGGGGAGAGAGGTCATTATTGATTTTTCATGATTTTTCATGATAATTGAAAAGGCTGCACCAAAGCGACCTCAGCATACATACATATAATATATAAAATAAATAAGATATTTTATGTAAATATAGATGCAATGACTCGTTGGCGTCCCGCCTCGAGCGGCGTGCGGCGGCGAAGTGCAAATTGAATAGACACTGGTTCATATCAGCTACTACATACACACAGCCTCTTCAAAAAAACTAATCACCGAGCCTTCACTCAAACTTTGACAGTATTTGTTTAGACACAAAAGCTCACGAAAAAGTTATTAAAACGACAATTTAGTTGAAATATATACCTATAAATAAATACTAGGTACCTGCATGCGGCCACACCTGCCTGAATTACGATATTTATTACTTTCTTGTTTTTATAACATTATTACTTTTACAACAGTATCTATTCATTGAGCTAAATAAATAAAAATGTTGTAGCAAGTTTTGACGAGCTTTTTTTTATTTTCAATTGATTTAAATAAAACAAACACAAAATGTTGAAGGATGGTTGACAAAATATAATATTACAAACGGACAAACTGACAAAAATGGTATTTTAGGCTCTATAAGCATTAATAAACGTCTCTCATAACATATTTTTAATACGAGTATATCGGCCTAATATGCACATAGAGTAAGTCGATTACAGAATTTAATAAGAAAGTACTCGTATCAAACGATATATTTTACAAAACGTTTGATACATGTATCGTTTGATACACGTATATTTCGTTATACAAATTGGCACACAATTATTTCACATTATCAAAGCCTGGCGTTGAGTTTTGCGTTGATTCATGCAGCAATATGTCTTTTAACTTGGCTTTTACTTTTCTATCTATTCATATAGGCAAATACATTACTATAATAATGTATTTATTTTAGTTTCACACAGCTTCGCTAAAAGTTTCGCTAAATTATGGAAGCATTGCCTGTTTTTAGAGCGGGAAAAATAAAATATTAAATATTTCATTTCCTCAAGTGGAAATCGATCTCATAACACGTCGCCTTTCCAGAAGGAAGTCTTTATCATTTCATAAAATATCACATATTTTCTCATAAATTATTCTTCTATCTAAATCTCTTTCTATCATTAAAAAAAGCTCTTTATCCGTTCAAAGCATGATAGCTTTAAGCTCGTCAGTCATCACTAACATCAATGCAGACGCAATCACCGGCATCAGCTCGCACCGGAAGTGGATGTAAACACGATGTAATTGTTATTTTTCATGTCATCACATCGACTCCAGCTTGCTGTTTTCAATTATTAAATGCCAAAAGTGACACTAAAATTATATATTTTGGTGGTTGCGTGTAAATTTTAGGGTACAAAATAAAAGTATATATGTTCTTTATTGCATTTAAATAAACATGTGAGATAAAAACAAAACTAAAAGAAGGCTCACCACAAGGATGGGTACATGGTATTGAAATAATTTTAAAATTTTTTTTTTCTTTGTATTTCGGATTAGTCTGTCTTCCTTTTGTTATGCACTTAGAGTTTTCGTATCTGAAAACGATTTTGTTAACTTGACCGCGCCTACCCCTGGTGATACAAAAAAAAATATTTTTGTCATGGAAAGTCTATTTATGAAGCTAAATGCCAAAAAAAAAAAAAGTTAATGGCTTATTGTAACCCACTATCTGAATCTCTCTCTATCACTTATATTTATTTCTGAATGATGTGTGACAGTTTCAGCTCAACAATATATACAGACTATTCCTTCAAATGATAGTTGGAATGAAAACTATTATAATATATACTTTATGCTAAAAGTAAATTTGGAATAAAATCAATAAATGGCCGTCGTGGCGCAGGTACACAAGGACGTGGCTGCAAAGGCGACAGTTGTAGGTGCGATTCCCACTGGGAATTTAAATATTTAATAGTTTCGTTTCTTTACTATACAGACAAAGCATGTCGTTAAGATCTGTAACTCAACATATAATGCCTCCAGAATTCGGCAGAAAGTCGGTAGCAGCGGGGTCTAAGTGTGTATCTCAAAACTTTATACTTAAGCATTCGGGAACCCAGGAAGCTATCTCAGGTCCCCAAACATCATGAAAATAAATAATATCTTTTATTAAAGCTGCTACGTACATAGCAACTGAACTAAAACTGACTTCTTGTATTCAGAGCACGTGCGCTAATAAATTATAACAATTTGCATAAAATAAATTAAAAATCTTTTTAATTTCCGAAGTTGTTTCGAAACGTAAAAGCTTAATTACCATGCCATCTCGAGGAGGAACTTTTTATTTAAGAACTCGGTGAGGGAACTTCTGAAAACTATTTACGGCGGCTGTATAATTTATTAACGAGCCGTAACATCATAAAATATGAAAGTTTACGTTGTCAGTTAAAAGTTTGTCCGTTTCGTAGAAGTAAGCCTGCTTTGACAAAGTTTGCTTGCAAGCTAGCTTTGTAACTAGCCTCTATTTGTTTAATTGTTTTTTTTTTAGCTTTGTGTACGGCACAAAGCTGAAACATGATCCCTACTATAGGAACGCCCTTTACAAACTTGGGAACCTAATATTAAGACACTGCGCTCCTTTCTCACTCTCCACCGAATGTGGGACATTGCGCGTTGCACACTGAAAATCAACGCCGCGTTTGCCTTCTTACCAGAACGAAGAACTAAAAATATTAAATATTTCAATTGAAAATATTTAATGTCCTCGAGTGGTGATCGAACCCACAATCTGTAGTGTTTACTGTAACACGTTTGTGCTACTGCGCTACGACAGACCGGTTTAAATATTTAGTTATTTATAGAAAAAATAATGAATTCAGCTAGGTTTAACTTGAGATTAATTCTTTCTGATATATATTCCTTTTAGTTCTATTGTTTGGTACTTTAAATAATCCAACTGTTATAATAGTTAACTAAAAATTATATGCAATAAATGTATTTAAAATAACTTTATTCAACATACTAATGTTAGAGCAAAAAGTAAATAATCAGATTACAATATATTTTAAATTAACCCAAAAAACACAAGAACAAAACCACTCCTCAAGGAGCTATTTTCAAATAACAATGTTAAAATATTAAAAATGTTCATATATAATATAAACATAGATATATAGATAGTTTCCGTTCCATTTAAATGTTGCGCGAGCAGAATCGTGTAGTTGCGAGTAAGTATGACGTGATTCATAGGACCGAATGCCGCAATGCAGCGTCACCGCCAGCTCACTGACGCCGCTAATGTACCTTATCATATTATTACCAAAATATGTATTATGTATTTAAATTGACATTACAATGACAAATTATTCATAGAAGTATCTACTTTACCTTTATATATTGAATTTTATCGTCAATGATAAATTATGTGGAAAACCGTTTAACATAACATTCCTATGATGCCACGTTATCCTATAGAGATCTGTCGTGGCGTAAGGATACAAGCTTGTTACTGTAAACCACAAGTAGTAAGTTCGAACCCCACTCGAAGAAATGAAATATTTAATATTTTCAAATAAAATATTTAGTATTTTCACTTTATCGCTCTGGTAACAAGGCAAAGTGCGGCGTTGAATTCCGCCACCCAACGCAATGCCTCAAATACAACGTAATGAGGCAAGTGGAACGGATTGTCTCTACACTAGGTTCCTTCTACCCAAGTTCCTTCCGCCTACTATGTGTCACACAGCGTGAAGATTAAAAAAAACATCCCTAGTGTATATTTACTTTTAGTGTGTACCACGAAAGATGTAATGGCACTTCAAGATAATTTTTTCTTATTGCCATTCTATTATCACAAATTTCCAAGTCACTTTCTACTCCACTCTCTTATTAACTTTAATCTGACCGAGAAAATACCTATTCTTTTAATGTAAAGTTAAGTTTTTTTTTAGAAATATATTACTCACTCACTTAGTTTCACGCTGTATCCCGAAATATATTATATTTTGACAATTTTTTTGAAGACCCATGAGCCGATATTTGCAAGCCTTTACCAGCTGCCATCGATAATCTAGTCAAAGTTGTAGGAAGACAGTAGAGGCGAGAAACGTCGAACCAATTGTCTTGGAAATCCTGGGGGAAGCACCTTGTCCAGAAAATAATGCTTGAACAATGACATTGATGATGTTAATTGCTTCTTTTAGTATCTTGCATATGACAGGGAAAGGAAAATTAAAAAAAAATATAATTTGAAAAGGGAAATAAAAACTACAGTCAACGGAATTGGCAACATATTTTTCAAGCAAGTGATTATAGTAATGACATGGAGCAACACCAAAGGATATATTACTCTTACACTGATGAGTATTCATTTTACGAGACCTCGTTGAAGTTGTAAAGTATCCGTAAAGTGAATTTCAAAGTCGTCAACCCAGAATTCTGTACTAATTTTCATAATACTGGATCCACGGGTAATAACCTTTAAGTCATTATTACGTGGCTAATTACTTACAAATATAGGAAAAAACGAAGCATAAACGCTGGTGACTTTAAATTGTATTGACTTTTTAAGTCATTTATCTGAGTTATAAAAAACCATGTATCTGGAAATTTGATATTAATTTCAGCTTGATATCTTGAGGGGAATGTTCTTGACAAACATACAAAGTGAGCCTATAAGGATTTCTTTTTTATAGAGGAATGGGACCCTGTGAAAAATATAGGGTGTATGGTTATAATAAACTAAGCATTCACATTTATCCGAACGTTCCTTTTGAGAAAGATCCCGGCGACGTTTCAAAGGATTCTTAACAAATTCTAATTTATTATAAAAGCAAGCCGTCTTGACGGACGAGGGCGGCCGTGATCCCACTCAGCGTGACCTATTGCTTGCGGAGATCCTTTGTAAAAATATTTTTTTAGCCTTTTCTCAATTAGGAGTTGTCTATCTATAAGAGATCCTTTACTTATTGGGCTCAGATTTTTCTTTAAATGGGGGCATTAGATTTTAGACTCTTAATAATAATAGTCTGTTTTAGGGTTCCAAACCTAGAAAGAAAAATCAAATCATTTATAGGACCAGTTTAATGAACGTGTTTCTGAATGATCCCATGAGGATATTACGCATAATAGGCAAAAAAATAATATTAAATATTTAGGTTTAGGGTTTTTGTTAGCGATTATCATACAAGCGGAATGCAGTTCGGAATGTCACTATGTTGGTAATGCTTATACAAAATACCAATATATTCGTTATGAATATTAAGCTTAAATAAAACATTTCATAAGGGCCTGTTACCTGGCGCAGGAGCAAAAGCGTGCAACGCAGCACATGCACAACGCATCGTGACAGGCAGTTCAATCCTCACTTAAGGAAGTGAATTATTTAATATTTGTATTTCTTATTTCCACTCTTGTAAAGCAAAGCGCGGCGTTGCTTTATTGATAGCAAAATTAATACAAAATAAGAAAGACACGTACGAGTCACACTCACCCACTGAGGATCCCGTCCCTATTTCATGATTGTTGATCAACGGAAAGTTTTACTTATACAGTTGATAAATTTAAATTTGCATGCTCTAATTTTGTATTAAATTATCTATAAAAATATTTTTGTTACATTTATTTTCTATAAAATATCTATAAATATTTTTGTTACATTTATTTTCTATAAAATATCTATAAATTTTAATTTTTCTTTTCTCGAGCTAAATTACGTGACTGTAAGTACACGGGAACGAGGCAAATTTCATACAAATGCAGCAAAAACGTCTGAAACCCAAAGACAAACAAAATATCCTTGACAGCAAAATGAATACAAAAAAGCACGACCTGCTTCAGCTTCGGAAAACAAAACCCAAGTGTATTTCTGCATATTTGGCTTAAGCTTTTACAAGTGATCGCACAGCGTTACAGGTAGGGTGGTTGCAGGCGCTCGCAGGCGGTAGCATTCAACAGGCTTTCAGACGCTAATGCATTTCTGATAGCACTATTTGCACATGTTTGTACGTACCATTTATAAGAGCTTTTTTGTGTTCCCACATTCAATGGTACTTTAAATTATCTTTTGAAACTAGTACTTTTAGTTAGTTTTACTTGCAAATTTTAGTTTTTTTGGATAAGAGTTTGCTACTCAAATGTACATCGGTAGTGTTTCGATCTTGAGTTTATAGTGGGGGACGCAAGTATCTCAATAGGAACAGAGTGTGCGCTAGTTCTCTAAGTTCCCTTTGCCTACCCTGCCTCCGAAGCAAACAATAATTACGAATACACTATTATACAATGCCGTGGCACAATGTACCGCGACATTGAGTCAACGGCGAGTTTATCGTATAATTTAGTATCCTCTGCCTCCCCTACTATACAGAGATTTTTATCCTTTGCTTCAAAAAAACGTATATGAATTTTACCTGTATGTCTGTCTGTGACACCGTAACCCCTGAATGAATAAAACATTTCAGTGCGGTTTTATTTAAAAGTCTTGTTGATCGTTGTAGTTTTTAACCATATTTTATATAAACCATATTAGCCGTCTTATACACAGCACTTTGCTAAATTGAGGTATTTATTCTTTAGGTGGTCGAGAATTTATTTATTTATTTGTTTGCTTGTAATACGATAGTATTATTGACATTAAATCTGTTTGTATTCAAAACGAGCGCTACCCAATTGTGTTAACGAAAAAGCTCCATTACTAAGATGATGTTCTGTAAAAGGCTCATGAATATGGAGAGTTTACTTCATGATTATTTTCATTTCTTTTCGTTCTTTCCTGCCTTTTACAAAAATAATGCAGAGCAAATAATGCGCATTTTGTATTTGGGTCGTTGCGGCGTAGAGGACACCATGTGAGACAAATGAATGTCGTTTACAATGTTTTTGTTAATTCTTAAAAAGGATATTTTTTCGTTTCTTTGCTCTGGCAAACAGAGTTCTGCTACATAATATGCAATTTAAAACATAAATAGACAATAGGAAAGGCAAAAAGTGTTTTAACTTAACTCTTTCTTAGCGTAGACTTAAGAATATAAACGTCCATCTTTGTCTAATATAGCTAGTACATTAAAGTAAGTCGTGTCACACAGGCACAATGGTGCGACGAAGGTCACTACGATATTGTAGATGCAACAGGTTGTGGGTTCAATCCCCACTCGAAGTAACAAAATATTTAATATTTTCATTTCCTCGCTCTAATTAACACGGAGTATCGCAGCGTTAACTTCCACCACTCAAGACGCAATGCCTCAAGAATTCGCTAGAAAGCGTAGAACGGTAGTGTCTTAACAGGAACGGAATGTCTCGTGTTCCCTCTGCCTACCCTGCTATGTGCCTGCTATGTGTGTGTACCTGTCGCGCTCAGACGCTGCACCGTTTATGGGGTCACTCTATCTTTTACATATATGGAGCACATCGTAAAAATCATTTGCCGTTGGATTTTTGGAATTCACGTGAAGTGCTCAATTAGTCCAACGTTTTATTTAAATAAATTTAGTTCAAGCACTCTCACACTCTCGCAACAGAGCGCTGTTCCACGGTATTCAGCTGTACTTTTATTAACGTTCAATTTATTTCCACTGCTATTTTGAAACATTGCAGGGGATATAAAAGAGCTTCAGTTTTTATATAATTAACAGTTTGGGGTCTTTGGGAAATGTTTATATATAAGAGATTGTGGGTATCATTAACAGGTATGAAAAATATTTGACAAAATGCGGTGTTTACTTCCAATTTTTTTTGTTGCATAGGACATGCATAATATCTCAGAAAATATCTTTATTATTTCGCAAAATTAAAAAACAATATAAAAATATAATATCAACTATGAAATCATTGAAATTGAGTCATTAAGTTCATTTAACGTCTGTTATTAAATTATTATATTAAATATTTAATATCTGGAAAATGGTGGAAAATCGAAAAAGAGTGCCTTAACACTGAGTTTTTTACTTTTAGCAGAAAAAAGCTATGAATTCCAAGAAATAAAAAACCTTTTATCAAAAGGCTATCCTACAAATATGTTTAAAATGAGCATACGTACACTTACATTGATGTAAACCTGTAAATCTGAAACTATAAAAAGCGTTATTTTTCACGATATTAAACGATATAGGAGAACAGTAACAATTCGATCCTCGTATGAACAGGTGATGATTGTATTACAAGGGTGGTAATGTCGGGCTCAGTGGAGATTGCAAACAATATTTATATTGGAAAGCCATTAGTGTTGCGTGTTAACGATGGCCTCGACGTGTTAACGAGAGCACACGCCGCAGAAATGGTATCACTAAGTACGGCATTGTTCTACAAAAAATATTATAATATTTACACTCTATGTGCACTAGTGGCCGCCCGAAGCTTTATGCGACTGCAAAAGTGAAATCCTGTTTATACCAGGTAAATTAGGTTTAAATGGTAGGCAGAAATAACTTAGGAAAAAAGTGCTTTAACTCTTTAAAGCACTTTTTTCACATTGACATCAGCTTCCGCTGAATTTGAGGCATTGTGTGTTGAGTGGTTGAACTCAGCCCTTTGTCTCGTTACCAGAGCGAGGAAAATGAAAATACTGTATGTTTCATTTCTTTAAATAGGAATTAAACCTGTAACCTGTTGTCGTGATTTTGATCCTGCTCCACGACTGTCTAAGACCAGAATATCGAGAAATCCTTTATTAGTGCTCTTCACATTCCCAAAAAATCTACTTAACAAATTTTAAAGACGCGTAAAATTTAAAGAATATAAAATTAACTTAGAATAAAAATGAAAATTATTTCGATACTAAATCTTTCAATTGCCGTTAAACTGCCTTAACATTGATTGTTGAAACTACATATAACTTAGTAATTTATAATCATTTTAAAATTATAGCTTCACGCTGTATCCCGCACATGACAGGGCAGGCAGAGGGAACTAAACAACCTAGTGTTAAGACACTCTTTTCTGATGCCTAATTTCCGTCGAAATTGAGGCTTTGCGTGTTGAGTGGCGGAACTCAACGCCGCGATTAACATTGTTATCAGAGCGAATAAATGAAAACATCAAATATTTGATTTTGAAATATTAAATACTTCATTTCCTCGAGTGAGGCTAGAACTTACAATCTGTAGCATTTACAGTTAGACACATGTGCCAGTTTGCCACGGCAGGCCTCAATATAATGTTATCGAAACACGAAAGCAACACAGATTACATATACTCATATTTCGTGATAGTGCCTAGCAAAACAAAAGCCACTCATCTAAACTACTGTAGAGTGATGACACTTCAGTGCTCCGTTGTTCCGAGTCTATGACACCGATACTTCACCATTTTGCGGATTGTCCCGGGATTTCAGGAGCCGGGACTCGTTTACGGGACCTTTCGATTGTATTCTTGATTGTTGTTATAGTGGATTCATAGTTATAGTTTAATAAAAATGGCTTATATTTTTATCCATAGAAGCTCTTTATTTTTTATGTTATTATTAAAGTATTATTTAAAATTATAAATCAATAAAAAAATGAAACAGATTTTTTAATAATAAAACTGAATGTAACAATTGTATATTCTACCTGACACAGTCAACACCCGAGGTAACTTCAACAATAGATACAATGGGCTACTCCATATTAATTAACATAATGTTATATATTAATCTTAAGTCTACGACAACGCACCTGTAGCTCCTCTGGTGTTACACGGGGCCGCGGGCGACGGTGATCGCTTACCATCACATAAAAGAAATGTTCATTTCAATCCAGTAGTTCTTGAGTATGGCGCGATCAATCAAACAAAAAGTAGTCTTTTAATATTAGTAAGTGCAGACTTTTAAATAAATAAAAAAAAATACATAAACATTTAACTGCATGTGTCAAAGTATAAAAATTCTTGTTTTGATAAAGTGAAAATATGAAATTTTCATTGGTCTCTATCGATGTCCAAACGCACGCTGTAGAAGAACCCTGGAAAGTGTTAAGATACTCTGTTCCCATTAGTTCAAATTCCGATTAAAATTGAAATCATTAAATATTTGATTTCCTCATGTGGGACTCGAAATCACAATCTGTCGTGTTTACAGTCACACGCTCACACGCTAGGCTTCGAAGAATTTATGCTAATGTATTTTTCATAATTAGGCTAAAATAATCAAATTTCAGCGGGCGAAGCCGCATGTTGCTCGCTAGTTTAATATATAACAATGCCATATAACAAAGCGCTTCACGTAAAATCCATCTATATAATAGTTCTTCAATATACGAGTGTATATATCGAACGGCAATGGACGCTCTCACGGCTATCTCGTAACGTATAACCTCTAAAAATGTCAACGCTAAAAGACTATTTAAGTAATATATTATGTCAATTTGTTCTGTCTTTATATTTCTGGTATATATTTTTTAATCTTTATTTTTAAACGCAACAGGTGGGTTGTGGGTTCGATTTTCATACGAGAACATGAATTAATAAATTCACATTGTATCTCCCATACGAGTATAGCAGAATAACACAGGGAACCTGGTATTAAAACATTACTCCCAATTTTAACGACGAGCTGTGAAACTCTCCGCCGGGTTGTTATGTTATGGAGCGA